>PVJX010000447.1:0-28060 GCA_004027295.1 Dolichotis patagonum | reverse complement strand
ATAATTGCTACTGCAAAAAAGAGAGCAAAAGAAAGTGCTCTAAAGGATATAACAGCATGTATGTTTAAGTGTGGAAGATAGATGACCATATTACTGTTTTTGTTAGATTGTTGAGCAGAACTGTTAACAGTCTCACTGTTTGAATGTCTACTTTGTATGCTTTAATTTTGTAGCTTGAACAACTATTTCCAAGATGACAGTATGTAACTTATCAACTAGTGATTTCTTAGTGTTTTTTTTTGTTGTTGTTTTTCTTTTCTTTTTTTCCTTTGGAATTCTGTATTGTTGCTACCCTTTTTTCTGTTTTGTTTGGTTGGTTTTTTTTCTTTCTAAATAAAATTTTAAAAAAATATTGTGTATTCTGTAGTTATAGGACACTGTGTTCTGTAAACATCAATTAGGTCAAGTTAGTTGATCATTATTAATCTATGTAAATACAAGTTAGATACTATCTATATCCCCTTGCCCTATCAGTTATTGAAACAGTATTATAAATTTCTTCAGCTCTCATTGTGGACTTACCAATTTCTACACTTAATTCTGTCAGTTTTTGACAAAAACTAGGCATATTAAAGCTGCTACTAGGTGTAAACAAATTTAGCTGCCACTGTCTTGAAGAACTGAATGTTTTATGATTATGCGAACGGTATCTTTGAAATCTTGAAATGCTCTTGTATCGAAGTCCATTTTGTGCGTTATTAATATAGTTACCTCAGTTAATTTTGAATCTGTGACATATATTTATAGATTTTTGCATTTTTGTTCACTCTGACAATGTCTGTCTTTCATCATTTTAATGCTAAAATGTTAGCATTTCATTTAATGTAATTATTGCTATGGCTGTGTTTATGTCTACTATCTTGACCCTTGCTTTGTGTCAGTATCATATGTTCTTTGTTCCTTGTCTTCTCCTTTCCTGATTTTTTTTTTATTTTTATTTTTATTTTTGGTACTGGGGACCAAACTCACGACCTCACTTTTGCCAAGCAGGCACTTATGCTGCTGAGTTAAACCCTTAGCCCCTCCTGATTTATTTTTAATAAATAAGAACTATATAGTAATCCATTTTACCTCATTTTTTCAGTATTATTTTGATTTAGTTTTTAACCATTATTCTACAGATTATTATATGCATCCTTAAGTTACTATGGGTATCATGAATTTATATATTATCTAAAACTCATATGAGAATTTTACAACAATAAAGCTCCATTCTTTTCTATTTTGTGATTCTACTGACTTATAGTTCATTTCACCCTGATGCTCATTTTACTTTGTCTTTTAAAGGAATGAGAAAAATCTGCTTTTTAATCTTCATGTTTGCCATTTTTTTGTTTTAAAAAGCAAAACAGAACAAAGGATACAAATGATACATAATTTCAAAAAATATAGGAAATTAACACTAGCTAATATATTGCACATTGTTATCTTAGAAGTAGTTTTTCAGGTTTCAGTGTTTGCCATTTTTTTTTATCATGTGTGCCATTTTGGGGACTGAGCTTCTCTCAGACTACGCAAACCTCCACCACTATGGTCCACCCTTAACTCTCTGAGATAGGGTCTTGCTAAGTTGTCTAGGCTGGCCTTGAACTTGTGAGGCTCCTACCCCAGTCTTCAAGTAGCTGAGATTACAGGTATGCTTGATACTCACGCTTTAAGTGAATTCATGTTTGTATCTGAAATCATTTTCTTTTAGCCCAAATAATGTCCTTTTTATCTCTCATAGTGTAGATTTATTGAGAGCCAATTTTCCTCACTTTTATTTGAAGATTTCTTTACCTTAACTTTTGAAAGATACTTGTTTTTAATGGAATGTTTGTTTTAAATTCTTTTTCAGCCCTTTAAAAATATTCCATTTTCTTGTGGCTTTCTTGCATTATTTGTAAAAATAACTCAATAGCTATTATCTTATTCTAGTAGGTAATAAGGCTTTTCTAACCTGAATTCTTTTAAAATATTCTTTCATTTTTATTTTCAGCAATTTGAATTTGATGCATTTAAGAGTGGTCCTCTTTGTGTTTATACTGCTTGACATTTATTATGCTTCTTGGATCTGTGAAGTTACAGTTTTCATAAACTTGCAACATTTTCAGCTGTTTTCCTTTAGAAAATTTTTTCTTCACTTTTACAATTTCACATTGGTCAGACTGCCTTTGATTACCAATACACCCTCATTGTTCTTTTATCCTGCAGTGTCCAAACTATTTTATCAGATACTGTATTTTTATATTTCTTCACTGAGATTTACTACCTGTTCCTTTATTATATGTGTCTTTTTCTTTCTGTTCCTCAAGGAGGTGCATAGTGTAGTGATTTTAAACTCTTTGGCTATCATAACAATATTCTTGTCATCTCTTGATGTATTTCCATTGACTTTTTTTCCCATTGATTATCAATGTTTCTATGTCTTGTAATTTTTGATCATAAAAGGAAACATTTGGAAGAAGCAGGCCCTCCATGCAAATCAGCACTGTGGGTGGGGGGACAGCCAGACTCCAGCCCCTTGCAACAGAGGGGCTGGGAAACAAGAAGAGCCAACACCCCACCCCACCCCCACCCCCACCCCCTAAGCGACCAGCTGATCCAGAGAAACACAGGCTGTGATGACAGCTATGGAGGTGAAATGCAATTTGATGCTTGTGGTGTTTGGTGTTTCACTGACTTTGCAGGTCTAGGGCCAGTGTTCTGATTATCTATTCAGAGGATCACGGTACACAGTGTGGCATCTATGGGAGATCCTCCTTCTCAAGGTGGCAGAAGTTGTTAGTTCCCTATTATCTTGTTCTGAAGTCCTGTATCATTTTCATTGGTTTGATGGGTTGGGTTTTATTCTATCTGATGGCATGGACAGCTATTTCTAGGATGGCAAGATATAGCATGGTAGCCATTTTGAATTCGCTCTTAAGTCCTTTATTGCATTTATTGTTTTGTTTTTTATTGGTTCTATTCTGTTTGATTTTTACTATGTCTGAGGGTATCTGCAGCTATTTTGGGTACAGCAAGAGGCATTATGGAAACCACTATTTATTTCGTGTTGTTTTCAAATCCTGTGTCACTTATGCTAGTTTGTTTTCATTGGCCTTATTCTGTTTTATTTTGTTTGGTTTTATTCTTTTTAAAATTTTTTTAAAAAGGAAATGTTTGGGAATCATCTGGATTTTTCTATCTTCCTTTAATGAGTATCACATTTCTGTTTGGCCAAGTGTCTCATTTATTCATCATTTGGCCTGATCCTGCTGAAACTTGTTTTTAAGGCTTCTTGGACATACCTAGAGTAGCCTTATTAAAATAGCCTCAATTGATTGCCCAATGTATTCATCAAAGTCAATCTACTATAGCTGGTCCGGACTCAACCTTGTATGATTTCTAGTAGCTTTCCTGCCAGGCCTTAATAAGTATCAGCTGGCACATAAATAGTTTACCATATCGTCAAAGATTTAAGAGGGTCTCTATTCAAATGTTTGGAGCCCTTCTCTCAACATGTCTCTCTGTTACTGTGTCCTAAAAATTCCAGCTGTCTTAGCAGCCCTGAACTATGTTCTTGGCCTCTTCAGCAAATGGACTGACAGCCTCTGGTTAGCTCTGCCTCTCTCTGCCGCAGTTCTAAAAGTGTCTCTAGGCAGAAAGCCAGGAAACTGAAGTTTATCTCATGTGTTTCTCTTCCCTTATGAATCTCAACCCTGTGCTGCCTATTTCCCTGTTCTAGAATCCTGATCTGAAGAGTATATACACAATTTTGTCCTGTTTTATAGCCACTTATGGTGAAAGGTCCAGGTTGGTACTGCTAGTATGTCATGGCTGGAAGTAGATTTGTGAAAGCCTTAAATTATTTTCTGTTCACATTCTTTTATCCATTGAATCATTCATACTACTACAGCCACAGTGATTTTTATATCAAAACTTTCCTCAGCATTTTATTAAGAAAGTGTAAAAATCTGCATAAAAATAGAAAAATTATATAACAATCACCCTTATGCTTACCACCTAGATTCTAAGTCAATACTTGCAACTTTAGTTTTTTTTTTTAATCACCTACCCATGCATCTCTCTTACCCAGTCACCAATTTATCTTTTCCTTATTTTAAGGTAAGGTGAAGACAAAAAAGTGACATTTTTATAAAATACAAATTTAAATCACGTTACTTTCTGCTTACAATCCATCAGTGGATTCCCTAAGCTTGAACTAAGGATTCTGTGACATGGTCTACAAGTACCTATGTGATCTGGGCTCTGTTGACAAGTTTCTGTCCTTACTTCCCTTCTCCTCCCCTTAGCGCCCTACCATCCTGGTTTGTTTAGTGCTTCCCACTGTAGGCCCCGGCCCAGCTTATTTCTTTGTCTGGAACACTCTGCCTGCCTCTTCTCTCACCTGGTCTGGATAGGAGGGTAATGTATTCCTTCCTTCCTTTTCCTACGATGCTTCCCACAACCCCTAACAGACCTTAGCTGTGCCCGTTAAATACTCTCCCAGAATTATTTACCTTTCTCCTAAGGCATTATAAAAGTGTTCTACTATAACTTTTACCTCCTTCATTAGACATAAGCTCCATGAAGACAGAAACTGTTTAAGCTCATTACTGTACGTAAACCCAGTGCTTAGCAGGGTACCTGGCAGACACATCTACCACTGTTCGGGCATCAAAAAATATTGCCGAAGTGAAGGGGTAAGTCATTCCTTTTAAGAAATTCAATTACAGAAGAAAGTATCTAGCAGAACTTTCTGCCTCTTATTCATCTGTTATGCTAAATCCAATCAGGTGGTCAGAGGTGTTTAAGGGTCAATCCAAACGCTGCCCTTGGGCCAAACACAGTTATCCTGCTCCAGAGGGCTGGGCATGAAATCATTCACGAAGCCTTGCAAAGACAGACTGCACAACTTTCAGTGCATTTCTAGATAGCAAATCTAAATTTTCGTGACACGGTAGATCCATATCTTCATCCAATACACAAAAACACATCTCTGAATCACATAGTATTTTTCAGATAAAATATCCTTTTTTAAAAGAACAAAGAAATATTATCTTTAAGGGTTTAAAGCCAACAACTCATTTCACGCCTTTCTGCAGGTGCAGTAATCTCACAAAGGAGGCAGTACTTGATGGTGCTTCTCCCATGGTGGAACCCCATACAGACTGGAGGACACTCACACCGCGGATCCATACCTTTGCTGAAACAGTAAATGGAAATCCAGGAAGAGAACTGCCGAACTTTAAGTAAGAAGAGCTCCATATGTGATAGGCGTACTGGTCATTGTATGCCCTGCAATATCAGTCTCTGACCTCTGTAAGCCATTTTACTAGCCTATGAAAGAATGTTACACAGAAGAAAAAACTGGCAAAGTTGACAGTCATGTCTTAGAGGCAGTCTTCAACTTGTTTCTCACAAAAAGTCGAATTATTAAACTCATAAACATCCTTTTCACTGTAGAAGTAATGGCAACTGTTAATGCCAGCGACTGAGTAGGGAACACAGGAAAATTATGGCTTTAATTTCAACTACTAAGGCTCCAACAGCTTTCCAAAGAGCTGGGTCTGTGCAGGAGAGCACAGCAATAAATTCTCTTCCCACAGGGTTTGAGATCAACGACTCAACCGTCAGCTCTGCAGCACTATTGCTCTCAACAACCTTTTTCCTCTTCTTAAACACCACAGCAACGCGCCAGAGTGTGCAGGTGGAGGGAAGTCTGCTGCCGGTCTAGTGAGCGCACAGCTCACCACGGGCAGAATGGATGCCCAAGAGGGCACATGTGGCCAGAGGTGCCTTCTGGGTCCTCCAAGGTCTTTGCTATAGCTATCAAAAAGAATATGGTCAGAACAGATGATAGCCACAGCTGACAAGTGAGAGTGTGCCACTCAGTCTACTGCTAGTGCCTGGCTGCTGTCCACTGCTGTTGCCAGGGAAACAGACGTCAGCTTGATGGAAACAAGGATCAGCGAAAACGTTCACTTACCTCGTTTCCACTGATCCCGACAGCCATTTCTATGGAAACAGTAGCTGTGAGTCAGCGGCAAAGAGGTTACCACTCACTTGTTAACATCAGGTGTGGCTACCAGCCTGCGTGCTTCGGATGCCATGGTACCAGCGGCACCAGGGTCCTTCTGCCAGCTATCCCTGATAGCCTCCTGCAATAAGAAAGCTCAGTGTTCAAAAGCATATAAAAATGTGTACTGTGGTTCTTTACTAGAAAAAGGAAATCTAGTATTCTTCCATTTAAAGTCAAACTGGAGCTTAATTTCTTGTTCTACCAAAGCCAAACCTCATGAGGTTAGTTCATGGCTTTGGTTTTTTCCAGCACTCTAACCTCTGCATTAGTCTCATCTGCAGCACCACTTCGAAGTTCAGGAAAAGTGACACGCAGCTATGCAGAAAAACCTTTTCAACAGACAGCCTAGTTAAATCAAAGGCAAGTCTAGCTAATTGTAGGGAAGTATTTTGCTACCGATGCTCATTAATAGTATCTTTGGCATTCAGTAGCTTGATCACTACTAATTACACAAAGGAAAAACAATTCTTTTAAAGCATAAAAACTGTCTTACAAGAGGACTCCACCATTTCTTTGTTTTTAGACTAAACTTCTGTGCCTTCTAAAAAGCTTACCAAAGGCTCTCTGTTGTCCAAGATATGGAATTCTCATTACCTCAGTACATATCTGTTCTGTTAATACTCTAACAAGAACTCACACTGATGGCTTAGTTAGTCTATACCCTCAACAATATCCTTTTGGTTTTGTTAAGGAATTGGACTGCTCTTCTAAAATGCAAACATTTTAGTGCGCATGTGGGAGGAAATTTTGTTGTTCATTTTCTGTCAGCAGTTGTTGCTAAGGTGTTGAGTCAGAGAAAAAAATAATTCCAGACAGAAAGAAAAGAATAAGAATATCTAATCCTGGAGGGTATGTCTCCACCTAGAAGATATTCACAAGTGATAAAACTACCACCAACTGGTATATTTTGCCTCCAATGCCAATATTTGAGAAGAATCAGAGATTGTATGTCCTATAATGGCATGAACATAAATGGACCAGGGTACAAATCATGATGCTCCAAACCTGATTCAAGTCTCTACAATTCTGATACAATTCAGAATACAACAGAATGCAGTTCACAGCTCCACCAATGCTCTATACCATAACCCTTTATTTTAGAAAGCCAAGAATTCATAGTAGTAGCCATGCCTGAGTCTTTGTCCCTGCCCTTGGCATTTGCTATATCCAAAGTGGTTTTTAGCAGTGCAACTCAGCCTAGATTTAGGGGGGAGGGATTTGGAGATGATGCAAAGTAGGTAGTGTGTTTAGAGGCCATTATAACCTACATTTGATTATGGTTGTGATTATACAACTCTGTCAATGTTCTGGGTCTACCAAACGTTACATTTTAAGTTTGTAAATTGCATAGTATGCATATTTTTTTGGTTTATAAAGTTTTATTTTTTAAAAGGGGTGAAACTCAGACAGATGGTCTGATCTGAAAATTGCCCTTGCTTTTTCATAATGCTTTACTTCATCTATTTTCCCTGAAAACATGAAAGTTCAGCAAACCTCCAGTAACATACAAATGAACTGTGATTTTTTTAATGGTACCTCTAACCTAGAACACACAAAAAAGACAAATTAACTTAGAGCTGAATGATTCCAAATTTATAGACATGAGTTGGGTTTACATTCAGTTTTATGTCATAAAACTTGGCTTATTAAGAACATTCATCATTGAACAACATAAGAAGCCTGCTTCAGAAAGTATGTAAAATATTGTTATAAGACATTGACAAAAGCTTTGAATTCATAGATGAATTATAAATCATTTTAATCTATTTCTTAAAACAACCCCAAGAGGTGGTTTATGTAGTAATATCCTTTAGTAATTATCACCTCATGTTATTTATATACACTTATGTAATAAAATACTATAGGGGCTATGAATATAGCTCAGTGGTACAACACTTGCCTAACATGCAAGAGACCCTGGGAAATAAATAACTTTGATTTTTCACTAATGCAGACACATCTTGGCCAATCACTACTAGTCAGTTTGAAAGGACTGAAGTGACTAGGTTCTTCATTTGCATCAAATATCATATACAGTCTAACTGTAGCCATCATAACAACAACCAAACACTCTACAGTCTTTGGCTCACTGAGTCCTCCCTGGATGCCCTAAGGTTGGTATTGTTATAGCTCAGTTTTATAGATGAGGAAAGGAAGGCTTGAAGATGTAGGTATTTGCTTCCAAACTCCCAACAGCTAAAACATAGAGCAAAGACTCAGTTTTGGTTATTGGACTCTAAAGCTGGTTATGCTTAAATACTATGTTCCACAAATACCATTTCCCTATATTTATATTTGAAAGTATGCCTTGTAAGAGATCACTTTATAGCAATGATTTAGATCTGCATAATATGATACAGTAGATAAGGAGCATCTATACCTCCCCTGGCCACTTCGTGGGTGACAGACTATTAATGTGTGTATGAAGCATATTCCTCTTGGCCATTTTCTGGGGAATCCAGAAAATGTGACATCTCAGAATTTCCAAAGCCTTTTCAGAGTGTTTCAACTTCACCCAGAGAGGACAAAAGAGAAAGATCTGTGATTAAGATAAAGCTACACTAAATGAATAAAATTCCCGAAGTATTTGTATTTTCTCAAAGCAATTTTATACTCATTAGCTGGTTTAAAACCACCCTGCAGGGAAGAGGGCAACACAGGTTTATTCTTGGTTCAAGGATGGGGAGTCTGAGGTTCAGGGTGACTAAAGGAGTCCCCAAATGAATGGTGACATTGGTAGGACACAGCTCAGTTCTTCACCTTCTTGGGGCATCTCAGCACCATCTAAGGAGCCCAGGGGATCCCCCATTTTGGAAGCTCAGACATAACCACCCCAGTCAGTGGCAAGTGGGTCCTTAAGTGAAGAGGCCAGCTCACTGCCAGTCCTCCCACTGCCCCTCAACACCATTCTAGTCCTGGGAATCTGCAGCGAGTCTGAGACAACGTCCTGACATGGCAATGTGCTCTCTGATGTACTAAGGAAAACCTCAAAAGAGACGGAAGCTAAATGAACAGTTTTAAAAGTGAAAAATCACCAAACTTCTAAAAATCCAGCACGAGAAGATGAGATATACATAATTCATCTGGACTGTGGACTTGAAAGAACACATCTTTTCCCCTTTCTTAACTACCACAGGATTGTCTCTTCAAAGGGACTTCATGCCAAATGGCACCACCAGTTACAGACCACCTTAGCTCCTCCCCCAGAGCACCGTCATTAAGACAGAAGAGCCTGTCTCTGCTGAGATGGGTGACAGAGGGCACACAGTTCACACACTTGATACTCACCTTGAGCAAAAAAAGGTCTGTCACAAAACTAAAGACTTTTTTCCAGAGCATTGGTTTTACAATGCCGTAAAAATATATAACACCAAATCAACTGTGTAGATTACAGTTAGTACAAGAGTACAACAGGATGGCATGGCCACATGGAAAAGGAAGGCGCCAAAGAGCACAAACAAATGCTTTAAAATCGGGTAAATGACTGAGACACACAGCACTGTCTAACATTTCTTCACCAGAAGGCCACAGCGTGCATAGTCGTAACTGAAATGTCTGCGAGTCTTTTAATTCAGTTCTTTTAGAATTATATTTGTGTTGGTCTGACAGTTCCTTGGGGACTAAACAATGTCTTCCTTTCGACATTTATGTGCTGGTTTTGTTACACCTCAAGTGTGCCCCTAAAAATTTATGAAGGATCTTAAAATGAAAATAAAAATTTTAGATTTGCCTTAATATAAAAAAATACAAACAAAAGAGCAAAAAGGGCACAGCTGGACAGAAGACTACGGGGCACTGGCAGAAGTTGTGGAAACCTGCCCCCACTTCCCAGTTTCCCCTGCTGGCACCTCCTCCTCTCTGGAGAAGCACCTCATAAACCCCCGGGTCTGCACTTGGCATCCTGCGCTGCTTACGCGCTGTCTACCACCAGCCGACCAAGGGTGGAGAACAAGGCCATTCTCTGTCTCTCTCTCCATCTCTGTCTCTGTCTCAGCCACCCCAGTACCCCTGGCCTCTGGCCCACAGATCTCTCAACAGAGACTCGGGGAACACTGGCCAGATGAGCCAACAGGACTGAGAGGCGCTGCTTTGCAGACACAGTTCCTACCTCACCCAAAGTGCCTGTCAGCATTTCCTAGCAAAGTTCCTACCTCTCTTTGCAGGAAGCAGGGCAGTGTGCAGCCCCTAGAACTCTGAGCACAATGCGGACTGACAGTTAAAACAGCTGGGAAGTCTTGTGTTTCCTGTTTCAAATGTATGTATCATTTATGTTCTACTTAATGGTTTTCTTTGGACGTAAAAAAAATAATGTCTTTGAAAATTTTACTTTTTCCTCAAGATATATTGCAGAAAACTGGTTATTCCATGAAGACGTGTACTTTCCTTAAAACCACCCAGCTATGGGTGCCTGCTAAGGGGTGGCATGTTGAACTCCCATTATTATCATGGGGAGCCCCTCCCATCTCTTCCTTTTTTTTTTTTTTTTTTTAGTGCATCTCATGATTTGGCTCTGAACTCTGCTTCATTATGCTGAGGCAGTGGTTCCTGCTCAGGGAAGCTAAAAGATAAGGCATGTCACCAGCACTGTTAAAATTAGTGGTTTCCATGGCCTCCGTCAGTTTAGTTGGGTTTAAGAGACATGGGGCGCCAAGGAATTCACAACAGAACTGCTGTTAACCTTGTATGGGCAGTTCTTATGGCAAAGTTTCTCCAGGGATAATTGCCACTGTCACCCGTCCCAAGCCTAACCTCAGGCCACAGGACCTCATTAGGGGAAAGGTCTTTTAAGGTTTGCAGATAACCTGCAGAAGGAAGCACGGGCAGGGGAGGAGGAATGCTGTCACAGACCCCCACCCTGCTGCCAACATCAGCTCGGTCCTGGCCTGATGCCTCTTGCTGGAGGTAGGGAGGAAAAGGGTTCCTGAGCCATTTCTGAACAGTGGACTCAGGTGACACTGCATAGCCATTGTACAGAACTGACCAAACTCAATCATGGGGATTCATAGGCATTGCCCTGGAAACAGGCAGGGTTGAAGGAAAATGAATAAGTGGAAGCCAAGATAGATAACTCAGCTCTGCTTTCTGCTCTACAGTGCTTCAAACAACAAAAAAGAAAAAACAACCAAAAAAAAGGCAATTAAGGTCTCTTCACTAATTTGGCATACGTAAAGACATCACTTCCCTGAGACACAGTCTCAGAAAGAGCAGACGGAGCTAGTAAGCAGTAGATAAACTCGCTTGGAATCAAGTCCAGCAGCATTATTTCCTGAGGATGTCTGTGCTCAGAGCAGTGACAAGGGCTGGGGGGAGGAGCCTCCCCAATATAACACCGCCACCACAGCTGCATGCTGTAGGGGTGAGGGAAGGCAGCGACTACGACGAGGCCATAGAAATACATGTGCAAAAGCTGACACCATTCTGCGTTAAAGAAGGGCTCTACAAGCTACGGATGGTTAAAACTGAGTTACAGGGACAATCCTCACAATGATAGCAGTAAAAACCCAAAGTAATAAAGGATCTCAATCTGAGGAAATAAGGCTCAAACTTTTCAGTATTTATGTGCTAATCTAGGTTTATTTTTCCTTCACAACAAAATATGAAGCACTCTAAGTATAATGTCCCGAGGGTGATCAAAAGAGCTAGATTATGAACTGATGGAAAGACAACCTCTCCCACCCTGGAAAGATAAAGGCCCCTTGCTAGGAAGACTGGGAAGTCTCTTACTTACTTGTGATCCACCTCTCTGCATTCAACACTAGTGCTTCTGGGAAACATTTTCATTAACAGTGTTTGGCAAGCATCGGAAACACAGAATCTCACAGACAAATAACAGGCAGAAAGAATCACAGTTCAATCCAAAAGCAACACTGAGGGGACATCAGAGTCCAAAAGCATGCAGAAAAGCCATCAGAGAGCAGCTGGGAGACACGCAGAGCTGCCTCACGTGTGGCAGCAGGAGAATGTGCAACATGGATCCAACTGCTTACCCACTAAGGACACCAAGAACCAGGTTAAGGACGAAAAATGAGCCAAGGATGATCAGACTAACAAAATACACCCATGGCCATTCCCATCCTATCGCATCATTTACCTGTAAAATGTAAGGAGATCAGTTATCAGTTACTCATTTACAAAGAGCAGAGCCCCAGAAGCAGCTGCAGACCACTCAGTGCCTTGCCCGAAGGTCAGTGTTCCTAGGACGGGAACTGGGCCTAGGTTCTTCCATTTTTTTTTTTTTTTTTCAAATAAGGGAAGCTTCTGTTGATCAAATATACAACGGGGCCTACTAAAAATTGGCCCGACCAGCTCATTTAGCTATAGTTTTGTACCAAACAGCACACATTAAATTTGGATTCAGACCACGGAAACAATTATAAATGTATCTCATTTTAGGACAGACAAAAGGGCACGCAATGCAAACTATTTAAATCCCAAGCAACAATGCTGATGAATTTCTGGTCAATAATCATTCTATAGCTTTCTTTCATGGAGGCTGGTGAGGTTCCAGGAAACAGCTTGATTTGGGAAGCCTCAGCAGAAAAGAAAGCATCTGGCACTCACCCCGCAGCCCCCTCTAGCAAAGCCTGTGTGGTCTTGGCAACTGTCCTCGGGACTCTGCTTTCAAGATGAAAGAGGTGTAGCTTACCCGCTCAATACACCAAGTACAAGATTTAGTACGAAAAATGACCCAAAGATGACGAGACTGACAAAATACACCCAGGGCAATTCAAATCCCATAGCATCATTCATCTGCAAGAAATAAGATGGTCTCATAGGAGTGGGTTAATAGGAGAATCTAGTAAGGAGAGAGGGTTACATTAGAGACAGCATTCTATATATTTAATTAAACATTTACATAGACTGAAATCAGAGACAGTAACAGTCGAGGTATATTCACTGCATATTCCCAACACACACATTTGCATGCACACACACACACACACACACACACACACACAGAGCTATTGAGCTTTCAGATCAAATAATAGCAGATCGTGGCCCCAGGTAGGGAAATCAGCTGGGATTTGGCTCTTCTCACAGGGAACTGCCTTGAGAGATAATTTTCAGAAAAGGTCTTGGTAGAGGACAAAACCAGTGCTTAGCTGGAATCTATTTTCTGCACTGCCTGAGTTGTTAGTACTAACACTACTTTTAAAATTTGTCATGGTGGAAAAGTCTTAATTATAGAGACAAACTTGTAACATTTGACTCTATAAACTCTTTTTTCAAATGTCTTAAAATAATAACCTTCTACCAATCTATCCAAGAAAATCTAACCCATTTTAAGTCTGGATTCTCAGCAATCAGTGAGTAAAGCACAACTAAATGAACACAAAGAAGAAAACATTTCCAAGATCAACTAGCTGACACATATTCAGGGGTGTTTTGAGGAGAGTTCTTGTTCCTATATCTACAAAAGGACCCTGGGTTTGACCTGGACAATGCCTCCTCTGAGCTACTAGCTCCAGTGTGAGCTGACTGGGATTAGAGGTCACAGGGGGTTCAGCCAGAAGAACCCTGTGGTTCTACTGGACAAACTCAAGCTGTATATTCAGACATGGCCTCCTTGTCAGACCCTCCCAGGGGAAGTTTTGTAGTCAACAACCTTTATGCTGAAACAAAGAGGTGCTTTAAGAATCACAGCTGGATGGAACTTTCCAACAGCACAGGTCAGCATTTCATTGGGCAACCATCTTTCTGAGGAAAGAGGTGTGTTAAGGACCAAAGAACAGATGACTCCATGTCTCACCCTACTAGAATACCCAGAATTCTCAGCCAATAAATGATCTGGGCAGATTCATCCTTTACAGGTGCAAGGCCTTAGGGTTTTAAGCATGTGCCTGCCTGCACATTATTTGGCTCCAGATTTTAGCTTTACAGAACAGGGTTCATGCATTTCGCAATATTTGCCTCATTCAGAAGCCAAACAGGAAAAGAGAACATTAAAAAAATTATCTAACATCTGTTGCTGAAGTCTAGGGAGAGGGCATTAAATCCCTTATGAAACACCTGTTTGGCCACATGAAAATTAATGTGCCTAATAGAACTCATATCAGTTGCACATCTTACATCGGCAATTAGAGTAATGAATGAGCCAGGGCCGAGCTGCAATTGTTGATCTAATTAAGTTGGATAAACTAATTTCAGCAGGAAAACAGAGGGTAATTCTTCCAAAGCAACTATACCACTAAACTTATTTTAAAACCCGTGTGTGGGGAACAAATGGTATAGTGGGCAGAGCTCAGATTCAAGTTAACACTGCCACGGAGACCTCTGTGGGCCTGTTTTCCTCTCTGTTGGAGGGAAGGTGGATGTCGTAGGGGAGAAGGTGTCATCAAGAAGAGGGGAGGATGTGTAAGTGGGACTCCCATCATGAAACCTCACTCCTCTACGACTCTGGCAGTCAGGGAGCTGGCCCATCTGCCCCACCAGTCCTTTTTTGGAGTTCAGTCTGGTGTTCCAGAGTAGGGCTGTATGGCTGTAACAGCCGTCTGCTGCACTTGGGAAGGAAAGTTTGCTTTAAAGAAATTAAGATGCCTTTAATTTCTCAGAAGTAGGTACTCAGCAGATTTGCATTTGTTCAAGTAAGAAGTATCACCTGGAATGACAGCTGAGAGAAAGCTAGAGCTAAACAAAAGCCACAGAGGGCTCTGAACCTTTCTGCCAAGAGACAAAGGCTAAGTTCTAAGGGCCTGTCTTTGTTCCAACTAAGCCTTCTCAACTAAGGACCTCTTAGACTTACCGTACACACGGGAAAATCAGAACTGCCGAGCTGTTCCCACAATACCCACATGCAGATAGAGAACCTGCTTGGGATTTGGTCTAAGTGGTCTTTATCAACAACAGAGAAATCAGCATCAGCTGAAGATCTTGGATTTAGATTCATTTTTAAAATATTTTATATCAAAATTGTCACAGGGTGTCACCTAGTACCCAAAAAATTATTTTCTATTTCACTTCAGTTCACTCTGGCTTTAAAGGCTGAAATGTACAGTTACATCTCAGTTTTAAGGCCCTTAGGGCTTTTTATTATTTTCTGTGCAAAACACCACTGGGAAACGGTATCCTGCCTGCAGCTCCCCAGAGCATGGCCCATGAGAAAGCCAAGCCCTTGGCTGATGACCTAGAAAGGAATTTCCCAGGTGCCTGAGTGGCGGCTGTGTCACTGAACTTGAGCACTCCCCAGCGGGGTCTCACAGCCAGCACCTCACAGGTGTGTGCACATGCGCCGAGGAAAGCGCTTGGTACTCAGACAAGAGGCCACAGAGAACCCGTGTAAATAGCTTTCTTCTAACCCACACTTCTCATTTGCTACATTTAAAAAACGTTTCCTCTGAATGGAAGAAAAAAATTTTCTCCATTTGAAGGAAACACAAAACACTGAAGCAAAAATATAGATTGTGTTATCTAATTCTTCATCTTGTAGACAAGGAACTGAAAGCCAAGAGATCGGTGACCTACCCAGGGTCACACAAGCCTCATCTGCCCTTTTACTTCACTCTGCTGTCTATGGGCAACAAACAGGTGTTAATCAAATGACTTTAATTGGGCTATGGAGCTCCCTCTGTAAAACAGTGCTCCAATAATTTTTTCCCACCAGAAGTTAAAGATCCCACTCCCCACACATCAAAACAGTTCTGTTTTACATATGCCTTTGTGCACCAGGGGACCCACTTTCCTCTTCAAGATCCTGCCAGCCACTCAGCAGACACTCTTGAGAATTAGGGCACAAATGAGCTTGAGAACACTGACTGAATATAAACTTGACTAGACTCAAAACAATCCCCAAAAAGAATTTGTCCACCATATAGAAACGCCTAAAGTACTGAGAAATGTGCTTATGATCAATATTTAAAATTGGATCACTTTAGTACTCTGGGAGGCTAAGTCAGAAGACTGCAAATTAGAACCCTGATTGGGAAACTCAGCAAGACTGGTTCAAAATTTAAAGTAAAAAATAGAAAAATGGGAGTGTAGCTCAGTGAAGGGCCCTAGGTCTGAATGGATTTCCTTTATCTCCCAAGATGCCTCCTTTGTGCTCTAGTTGTGGATAAAAACAGATATTCAGGCATAACCCATCAGGCATAACTTGACTAATGAGCCAAGGAGCTTGGTACACTCGAGGGGTGGAACAGTCACTTGTATTTATTGAGCTCCTGCTTTGTTCCATGCTCTGTGCTGGACAGGTGTATTCTGTTCTGGGACACAACTATGTGGCTTTCAGCTGACTGTGGGCCATGAATCTTAGAAAGGCTTGGTTCCTTGGCTCCTGCCCGTTTCAATAATGAATTAATAAATGCAATCAACAAGTAATTAAAAGTAATCCTGATACATTTCAGAGAGTAAGATCTTAAAGAACACTCCAGAGGACATTGCTTAGCTGCCCTCTAGTGTTCTAGAAGAATTCACAAACAGCTGACAACTGGGAGAATGCCAAAGAAAAAGCACTGGATTCTACTCTAGACCAAGCTATGACTCGCAAGCCAAATCGAGCTCTCCACCTGCTTTTTTATATGGCCCTCGAGCTAAAAATGGCTTTTACATTTTTAAATGGTTGAGGAGAAAATATTTCATGACATGTGAAAGTCATATGAAATTCAAATTTCAGGGACCATAAGTGAATTCTGGTTGGAACAGAGCAATACTCATCCATGTATGTAAGGTCTATGGCAGAGTTGAACACCTGTGACAGGCCAAGTTTATTTACTATTTGGCTTCTTACTAAAGGTTTGTAGACCCTGAGTACTTGTGAAAGACCTTAGAGATATTCACTGGTCTCTCTACATCCCAATGTTTGCATCTTTAAGATGCCAGTTCCTCCATAAAGAGATATAGAATGGAGTAATGTTTATGAATTATTTAAGCTGCTCCATTGGAATAAAGACACTATGTAATTCATAGAGAATGTAATTATATTGTCAAATTATTAACCAGGTGATTGTCATACTAACAATAAAGGCTGCAATTATATCATCCTAGGTGATACTTAAAACTTCCCGAGAAAGCCAGTTGAAACTTTGTCTTTGGGGGCATGGGTTTTCTCTCCTTTCATCACACACTCCTAGAGCTTCCACTGCTTGACAACAGGACAACTGCTGTGAGACAATCAATGTGCAGAAATGTAACATGAAGCACAAAATTGCCCATTATGTTAAGGCATGTTGAATCAGCAGCTGACAATTCACCATGACAACAGAGAACATAAAGCCAAGAAGAGTCATGGGTTTTACTTTTTAAAAAAATCAAACTATTGTTTTTTGTACTATTTAGGGGGAAAGGTGGGTTTTGGCTATCTGGACAGTTTTCTTTTTCTATTTATCAGAAACTTTAAAGGAAGCCTGGGATTGAGGTGTCACTCTGATAAGAGTTGTGATGCAGGAGGTAAGAGTAAAAATGAACCCTTGGTAAAAATTCAGCCAATCTTAGAGCCTTGTCTCTGCTATTGTCTTGGCCTATCGAGTACAATATCCCTCATTTCCATGAGAAGGCATTATCTTCCGAATATAATTAACTAATATACACACTCAAACAGACACACACATGCAGACACTCCTACAACAATCATAAAAAGGAAGAGAAGAAGGAGAAACATGGAAAACATGTTGGTGATGCTTTATCCTTATCAAACTAGGCTAACACTCTGGGCACTCAAGATAAAAACATACCTTCTTTGCCTGACACTGAACATAGCGTCATCCCCTAGTATTTACAGGGAGTTGGGCCCCAGAATCCTTCCCCTTGAATCCCCAAATCCACAGGTGCTCAAGTTCCTTTTATAAATGACATACGATTTGCATATGAGCTCCACAATCCTCCCATACACTTTAAATCATCTCTTATGCCTTTAATTCCTAGCACAATGAGAGTGCGATATAAACAGCATTCTGTATTGTTTCCAGAACAATAAGAAAATAAGTCTGTATATGTTCAGTACAGATGCAATTTTTCTTCTCTGAATGGTTTCACCTGCAGTAGGTTATACGCAGACACATGGAAGCCATGGGTGAGGAACCCACCGACATGGAGGACCAAGTGTGCAGCAACTTCTAGTCTTGTGAGCATAGTGTTCATCAGAGAAGGGAAGTAAAGTCTATGTTTAACCATTATATTATCTGAACTTAGCAGAATAATACAAAATCCTGTGAAATTTAGAATTACAAACTGTCAGAAGCTTCTCAATTTGTGAGCTTTCAACTAAAAGCTATAAATTCAAGAAGCATTTTATACTGATTTTCTTTTAATAACTCACTACTGGAATCCCAGTTAACCCTTGGACTTTGATTTAGGTTCAAAATGTACATATCAGTTATTTTTTTCCAGCAACAGTAGTGCCATGGAAAATGATCTCTAAACTTCAGTGAGCCTTCAAACTCTTAGCAATAAACACTAACCCAGGGAAATGGTTACTATACTGCTACTGTGCATTACTTACAACAAACTCTTCTGGCCCTGACAGCAATAAAAGGCATAAGACCCTAGTAATCAAAAGGGTGACCAATTGTCAGTTGGTTTAATAGCCCTGGCAGGTTGACATACCTTTTCTACCTCCTCTGCCAGAATTCTGGAGCTCCAAGGAGAAAAGAAGAAAGCTAAAGGCTTATGCTGAGCTGAAATATAGCTACGCTGATGATATAAACAGAAACTATTATAATAGTGGAAAAACTCATGTTGGTTAAGGCTGTTAAGCCAGGGAAAGCCTGAAAGGGATCCAGATCATGTCCCTTATCTACCCTTTAGGACCTAGTCAAGTAACTTATCTTTGTATGTAAAAGTCCAGGAGCCAACAATATGCAGCAGCCTTCTAGAGCCTGAGTGGGAGGATCACCAAGTAAAGACAGGGCCCACTTCCTTCCCCAAAGAACTAGCTGTCAGGGTTTCTTTTCAGCCAACTCTTCAATGATTTCACTACCGAATAATTTCTACCCAAGGAAAGAGCATGCCGAAACTCTTTCCTCAAGCTGCTTACCCAGTAGAGTACATCCGTCCAGCCCTCCATGGTGATACACTGAAACACAGTGAGCATGGCAAAGGCAAAGTTATCAAAGTTGGTGATGCCTCCATTTGGGCCAACCCAGCCACTCCGACATTCTGTGCCATTGGCAGTACACTGGCGTCCATTCCCTGAGAACGCACACGGAGCTGGGTCCTCTTCAGCTACGATATCTGTGAACAGAAGAAGCAGGCTACAGCGCTCAGGAGAGGGACATCAGGTCACTCAACCTAGCAAAGCCCAACGTCCTTGCCCAGGCACAGAACATCTCATCTCCCACCCACACCATCTCAGAATCCTGAGTGCTGTTCAAAATTCACTTCAAGCACTTCCTCCTTCACGGGCTCTACCATTTCCCAGTCATAATCCACTGCCTCTGCTCTGCACTCACTCTTACAGTGCCTTCCCCACATGCAGAGAACACGGTATCATTGGTTTGACTCGTGGAGGGCCCTCATTTTGTTTGCCTCAATGCATTACACACGAAATCAGGACGGAAAAGCAGAAAGTACATTCGAATTTATTCTGAATATCACTCACACTAAGAACTGCTACAAAAAATTTCCTGGAATACAGGTATTTGGCATTTTTTCCTCCCAGTTTTTTCTTTTTTTAATTTTTTCCCCCCAAAACTAGAAAAGTTGTTTCTGGGAAGACCAAAAAATTTTAAAGTTAAGTTAGTTACCACTTTCATTACTCACCTGAATCAGCAAAAAAACATGTTTTGTGCATTTTTCCAATAAAAAGTTCCAATCCTATAATAGCATAGATTATGATTACAAATAATACCAAAAGGGCTATGTGAAGGAGGGGAACCATGGCTTTTATAATGGAGTTCAGGACAACTTGTAAACCTAGGGAAGAGAAAAACACATTTGTGAGCCAGGAAGACATGTCAAATGAGGAATACATGACTCCTAATATTCTTGCTCTATTTATGATGTATAATAGACTTAAAAAAGATATTTCAAAGGAGTTACTATTACAACTAATGTGAGATGAGCTAACAAGAAACCTTAAACAGCATCGAATCAAACAGACTTACTAGAGAAACTAAACCTAAACAGAGGCCAAAATCAAAGTCACTCATTCACTCATTTAAATATTTTTTATCTAGTCAGCCGAGCCCCTTGACCATCGACAGTGCGTAAATCACAAGGATTAGTGCTTTGGGCAATATGAAGATGTACTACATAAAGTGCCTTTCTCAAAGAAGTTATGTTCCAGAAGGAAACTAAGAATTTAACACCACTATCTCTCTACTTTAGGTAGCACACAGATGGTCCATGAGTAAAACTGGTTACACTAATGAGGGATGAAAGGTGGGTGAGGAAAGACGAGGCTAAAGCCCAGGCAGGGCCAAACGGCTGGGTAGATGGGCTTCCACAGGAAGGGATGAAAAGAGCACCCAGCACCAACAGCACAGAAGTAAGAGAGCACAACCTGAGTTTCAGGGTGACCCTTGATCGGTGGTCACACGTAAAGAAGAATATCAGGAAAGGAAGCAGACTGCCATATCATTCTGGGATTTGAATTTGGGTATAGAACTAGACTTTATAGTCTATCAGCAAAAGGCAGCTATTGTAGAAAAATAAATAGGATGGTCCTGGGCAAGACAACCAAAGGAGCAGTTCAAGACTGTAGGGGCCCCTCAGGATGGTGAGAATGAGGATCACGATGAGGCCAGAAGTCAACCACTGACTGGACTGTTAAGATGAGCACCCAAATGAGCTGAGCCAGAGTACTGGGGCCAAATCCCGCGCCTTCACAAAAATGAGTGTTTTAGAAGGAGGTTCTTCAGAATGAGGGAGGTAGATTGGGACAGCAGACAGGTGAGAGCAGCTTTAAACCTGTGGGATTTGAACGCCTGGCAGAATGCTGAAGTATAAGTAGCCTGCAAGTGAAAAGTGGGCTGGAGAGGCAAGAGAACTAACTCGCAAAGTCAGGGTGCAGGGACTACTGCCAAGGAAGAGAAACCTTAACTCTAATCCTGACCCCAATCCTAATCCCAACCCTCACCCCCTGTTTCTTGGCATGGAAGAGGCAGGGCCCGGTCAAGGAGGATTACGATTTCAGACTCAGCAAGACTGTTTCTTTCTAAACTTCATTACAACCAAAATGCCAGCCGTGCTGCCTTTAAATGTTTAAATGGTTTCTTTTGGAGAAAAAAAACGTACCAATAGGGTAACTTTTCAATCTTTTGCCTCCCAAAAAGAAGGAAGGGAAGGGAAAAGAATAAACAGTGACCCTGATCTATTTGGACAGGTTTGTTATTTTGGGGTGTATTTACTTTATTTATTTTTGTTTTGAGACAAAGATGGCTATTCCAAATCACCCAGAAGTTAGCTCTAAAATTCTATAAGCCTTATGACCCATAAGCCTTATGAATACTTCTATGTTTAGTGTAACTAGTGTATTTCAGACTGATCAAATTGATGAGACAATAAAGTTGTATCTTGATGTGAACATGTATACTCTCATTACATCTGGCTCCTCTGGACATAATCAACATGTACAACAGACATCACAGAATACTTATTGAGGAAGATGGAAAAGAGTGGAAAGAACACCAGCCTGGAAATCAGAGCACTTGGTTCTGTTTCCGTGTAGCTGTCCACCAGAACCTGCAAAGTCACTGCCTTTCAACAGGCTTCAATTTGCTGAACTAAAAGAAGACTCAGACATACCAGAAGATCTTTAGGAATCTTTTCCATTTGGATGATTTTCCACTCTGATAAATATTTATCACCTAACTGAATACAGGTGGTCAAGAACTGCATAAATGTCTGAATTACCTCTTTTTGAAATACAATTTACCTTTCATTGAATGATGACTCCCCCACACACACAACACACAAATCATGTCTTATAAAACAGTTAGAAATATCATTAGAAGGGAGTAGACAATTCTTAGATAAGTATCAATAGTTAAATAGTCCTGGGCATTTTCACTGTTTGCTTGTAATGAAGAAGAAACCAACCAGCCCTAGAATGAGTACAGCCAACAGCCCTGATCACTTCCCCCAAAAACCATTTGAGTTTAATAAAAGGACTGAGTTTCCCATGCGAGCAGTTAAAATTTGGGCTTAAAAGTCTCCAATAAGACTCGGACCCCCATTTTTCCCTGTTGACTTGTAGCAGAATGAATTGTAGATTTCTGCTAACCTCATAGGGAAAGGAAGTCATACAGTTCAAAACTGATTCTCCAGAGAATCTGGGACTGTACTTCTAGGCATCACCCATGCAGCTGACAAACTGCTGCACCAGTTCAGAAGTTTTCACTGGCAGGAGACTCTCAGGCAGGCATGAGCCACAGCCCCAGGGGTCCGCATGCAGCACATTCCGTGAGGCAGCGGTCTTGTCATTTGCTCTTGGTGGGGGAAAGGCTATCGCTATCGTGGTTACTCTGAAATTAGATTAAGCTATAACAACTAAATCTCAAAGATCTTTGCTCACTGAACTTCTCATTTAATCATCTTTCACTCAACGAAGTCAGTCATTTCCAAGGTATTTCTATTTTTCTCAATTGCTTCCAGACAGTTCTGTGGTTTTGACTTCTGCTGAGCTTTTTCAATGAAAATAAATGAACCATCTGGAAAAACAAGCACACATAAAACACCACTTCCTACATTTTAAAATGTTAAATTTGGAAATGAGGGGTTTTTTTTTCCTTTCCTCATGGAAGGTTGTTGGTGTATTCGAAGTGCCAACAGGATTAGTGAAATTTCATGAAGAACTTCTAGAAAGGCCAAAAAACAAAACAAAAAACCTATGATCTTCTGGATTTATGTCGTGTAGAAAACAGACACACCCTGCATTAGTGCTGGATCTTTCTTTCAGCTCTGAGCAGGCAACCATCTAGGAAAGGTATAGCACTTCTGCCCTCTGAAGTCCCCAACACAGGGAATCCTACCTGGGGACAGAGCCAGCGAGGAAGCATAAGAACCCTGCAGTGGCCAGCTGTCAGAGAGACAAGGCATCTGTTCCAACTCAGGTATGGCTCAGCCTGGCCCAAGTGGAGCTGGCACTGACTGGTACCGTAGGCCTAACGCAAAACACCTGCGCGACTCCTCTGCGGTCCACATCCTGCGTCCGCCTGCATTCCTTCACTAGGTTCTCACAGCCACCTTGTAAGGTGTAAGGCAGGCACTGCTGCTGTGTATACACAGGTGAGGAGGCTGAAGCATCTGTCTCTTCCCTATGGGTTGGACAGGAACAATTCCGAATAGTGCAGGAACTACTCAGTTTCCAGAAGTCTAGGTCCCTGTTACTACGCACTCTGAAAACATGCCATGAACCGATCCCTCCAACATTATCCTCTGTGTCACCCACCACTTTCCCAGTGGCAGGCCTGGGAGCAGGAAAATGATAGCAGTGTACTGTCAGAGAAGAAAACCAGACTAGAATCAGGCAGCCTGAATCCAAGGTCTGCCGCCATCACCACCCAGGTCTCTGCCAGAGAAGACTCTTCTTCCACATTGTAATGACAGTAAGCACCGCCTGTGCTCCTTTTAGGGCTGTCCTGGAGCTCCAAAGTGGCAGGGTAAGCCACAGCATTCTGCCTGCTGTAAAAGCCCGCAGGATCGGCTGCTGGGCCACTGACAGGTGAGCAGCAACTCGTCTAGTCTCGGGAAACTCTCGTTTCATATTACTGAGACCCACCCAGAAGAGAAACAGCAGCACATTTCTGGCTCTAGGAAACAAAAAGGGCTTACTGGGCACTCCTGATACTAGTCGAAGTGGTCGTAACACTCGAAAGGCACGGAGGGCTTTGACATCAAAGCCTCCTGATTTGCCGCTAGAGTGGTTCCCGCCTTCTGTTTCTTTGGTTAATTGTTCCAAAATTACACTAAATAATCTGAAAGAAAAACAAAAAAATGTTAAGAGTCTGCCACCCAGGGAAGCAAAAACAGGATGATAACAGTAGTTATTTCTGAACAAGGGCTAATTCTGTAAGGCTGCTGCCTAAATAGCAGGCAAAGCAAACGCAAGGCCCCAGCTATGGAATCTGAACCTGAGCCCTCTAACATGATTTGAGACAGGGGATAATCTATTTCCATAACAATCAAGCAGCCGTGTGCAGCGTTTCCCCGCCTGGGTAGGGACCCACAGGAATACAGTGATGATCAGTGGGGCTGCCCCAAGCTGAACCGAGAACAGTGTCCTTGGTGGTTGCCGTGCTGAGCACTCACCGTGTACCAGCACCTTACATATGTTACCTTGCTAACCCTCACACACACGCTATGCAGCAAGAATTATTAACACTGCTTGAGACACACGGAAACAAGATGATGGGAACAAATATTCCGCTCAAAGTCATGCAAGTAAGGGCAGAATGAACATCTGAATACAGAGAATCTGCCCCACTAGAATGTAGTTCTGTAAGGGCAGGGAGTTTCATTTGCTTGCTTTGTCTAGCTTAGTGCCTAAAACAGTTCCTGACACCTATAAAGTGCTCAAAAATATCTGATGAAATCAATAAATGACCTCAACATCCCAAAGCTTACAGTGTTGTACTACATGCAGCGTGGCCATTCACATGCACGCTTGCACCCACACACACCTGCCCCCTCATGGAGATATTGGGGGAACGATATAAATCACAGACGAGAACTATGCAAAGGCTAAAAGCAGTTACCTAAGGGAAGGTATTAATACTGTCATTTTCTCTTTTGAAATGTGAATAATATTGTATCTGGCAGCCATGGTAAGTTTTTTTTCCCCACTCTCGGAAGGTTTTTTGGATAAAGCTATTTTCAGGCAATCTGCTCACTTAACAGCTACTTTTGTTCTTTCAAATAAATATTTATTCTTCACAACTGTTGCTCACTTTTCAGAATATAAATATAAAATTGCCCACTGCAAATAGCATCAACTCTGGCCAATCAGATTGTAGGAATGATTGGCCTAACAACAAAGCAAAGGTTCCCAAAGGTTAATTAACAGCCAAAGCAGAAATTCTGCCCTCACTGGCAGGCTCCTGGATCACGAAGACACCAAGTCCATGGAAAACAGGGTGGTCTGATTGCAGTCCTGATTGGGCATGGCCCTGTCATTTGGGGGGCATTTATAGACCAAGTCTTTGTTTTAATAACAGTACAGCAACTGGCAATGAATCCATTGAGGAGGGGAAACAAGCCAGGTCTTACCCTTCCAAAGCGTCAGAAGCGGGCTCTTCCTAGCTATGGCCGGGGAAATAGATCAAATTTATGACAAATTCTCATTAATGTAGTTTTAAAAAGTTATTGTAAACCCCTGCAGCAAGGCTAAAGTTAAAAGGCTCTCCTCCAAAACAAGTTCATAGCTTCACAAAAACAAAGTGAAAGGAAGAAGGAAAACCTCAAACTCTTCGGAAATATGGAAGCCACAGGAATTTTCATCCCAAAGCATTAGGAAAGTAATTTATGCAGGTGGTGACTTAAGATCACTTTCAAGTATCAGTGTTTTGCGATGTTCACTTCACAGTACTTTCATCCTCTGTCCTTCAGCAATGTCCTTGAAAACAGGTGAATAATGTCTCTTTCTCTCTTATTGCACAAGAGTCTGAGTCAGAGAGAAAAGACAGCTCACATCCCAGGTTGTATCCATACCTAATAATTCTGAGGTATTAAGAAAGGTCCTCTTCTCTGGGTCCTAGTTCCTATCTGTGAAATGGGAGATTGGATTAAGGGACCCAGACCCTCTCCTTCCTATTTTCATATTCTGTGATTCTATTCCCTTCCCATCACCTCTGCCCAAAAAAGTACCATGTACCTGAAGGAAAGCAACATTTGGCCCTAGGTTGTTATTAAAAGTTTATCCTAGACAGGAAAGAAAAGACAAGTAGCCGCCTAAATTAATAAAAGTCAGAAGCACCAGGAAGAAGACTCCATGTTCTTCTTCACAAAACCTTAAATAACGAGGCCAAATATCTGAATATTTGAAATGTTTCTTTCTTAAAAAACCAGGGGAGTAGGGTAAAAGTTGACTCACATCACACTTTTCTTTAAAGGGAGTAACTTGAGCTCTGGTAGACCCATCGAGTCCTCTTGTGGTCATGTTATTAACAGTTAATATTTTAGAAATTTCTATTACTTTCCTAATGTCTCTGTTAGTGGGAATTCTCATAAAACAAAGAGGTCACTGTGAACTTGGAAAAGAAAATCCACTGGATCGAGACGGAGACTAGAGCTGGAAACTTCAGTGAATTTGATTCAAATGAATATATCACAATTTGTCTTTTTCTTTTATACAACTTTTCTCCTGTTCTTTCTCTGAACATAATGTAGTGCCTATTTTAGATGAAGAATAATGTTATAAAGTTTTTCAAGTGTACTGAGAAAGAGACCAATAAGCACAACACTTTAGTTTCCTAGATGATTCTTTTACTCTTAAAATCAGCTTTATTGCAGTTTAATTTACATATAATAAAAGGCACCCACTTAACATGCACCATAAGGTGATTTGGCAAATGTGTAATGGTGTTTTAAGTAACAAACACCACAGTGAAGGAGACACAGGTATCGCTGACTGTTCTCTTATGCCCCTGTGCAGTCCTCTTCTCTCTGAGCCTTGCCTTCATTTATCCATTGATAGGCTATTTATCCAGGCAGCATGTTTTTCCTCTTTTAGAACCTACATAAGGAGAACCATGTAGTATGTTCTTTTTGATTATCATCTTTTGCTTGACGTATTTCTGAGGTTCATCAAAGTTGTTAAATTTATTGGTTTGTTTCCTCTTTTTGGTTGAGTAATATTCCATTATATAAATGTGCCAAATGTATTTATCCATTCACCTGTTGTGAGGTCATCTGGGTTATTCCCAGTTTTTCTCCTGAGTAAAGCCCTTCTGTGCACATGTGTTTTTATTTACCTTGGGTACATACTTTAAAAATAACTGGTAACATGGTCACATGGTAAGTTGTTCTAACATTTTTAACAAGTTGCAAATTTTTTCCAAAGTTGTTCTATCTCTTTCCATTTCCAGAAGTGGTAGATGAGAGTTCCAGTTGCTCTGCATGTCAGTTAACATTTGATATTTTTGGTTTTCCTACATTTAGTGATTCTAGTTGGTACACAATGCTGTCTTTGAGATATGGACGTTTCTCTAATCACTAGCAATGTTCACCACGCCTTCACAGGTTTGCTGGCCATTCACATGTATTTTTTGGTGAAGGTATGTTCAAGTCTTTTGCCCATTTGTATACTGGGTTGTCTGCTTACTGTTGGTTTGCCAGAGTTCTTCATATATTTTGAACACAACAAATGCGAGGGCTGAATTATTTTTTCCCAATCTGTGAGTCATTTTTTCCTTTTCTTAACACTGTCTTTTGAAGCAATGTTTTAAATTTTGATAAACTGCAATTTTTCTTCTGTGTGTGCAATTTTTAAGGAAGGTGTTTCCATTTTACAATAAAACTTGCTGTATCTTTGGCTACAATGTACTAATCACCATTATCCACTTTGTAAATACCAGAGCAATCTTTTATTTATCAGATAGAAAACTTTCATCTAATCGCTGTCTCGATAAAACTCATATTTTTATTCAATTCCTTCATAGAATTTAAAGTAATATATTTATATTACAAAGTTTTATATTGATCATAATTTCTATCTCTCCATAATAAAACATAGACATTTAAAAATATTTTTTGGAATTGGGTTTTCATTAGGATCATGGATCAAAAAAACCTTGATTTTAGATTTTCATGATTAAGCAACATAAAAACTAAAATCATTTTTAAATGAATCTCATTTAAATGGTAAAATAGATTAGCCATTACAAACACAATTGATCAACTGCTGGAAGACAAAGTAGGTAAAAACCTCAAAGATATAGGGGTAGGAGGAGAATTCATGAACAAGAACCAAAGTACACGGGAAGTACTTCCCAGAATCAATAACTGGGACCACATCTTATTAAAGAGTTTCTGCATGTCAAAAGAGGTTTCCAGCAGAGTGAAAAGAAAACCCACAAATTGGGAAAAAATCTTCATGGACAGCTCCTCAGACAAAGGACTTCTGTCTAGAACTTATAAAGAATTAAA
>PVJX010000446.1:0-260752 GCA_004027295.1 Dolichotis patagonum | reverse complement strand
CCCATCAACTGAGGAATGGATAAAAAAGTTGTGGCATTTTTATACAATGGAGTACTACTCAGCTATAAAGAATGATCACATCGAGATATTTATAAATAAATGGACATGACTTGAGACCATTCTCTTAAGTGAAATAAACCAAACTCACAAGGGTAAATACCATATAGTCTCCCTAGTATGAGATTTGATAAGAGTATATTAGACTTTATGGCAAGCATGAGTCCCCATCTCATAGCTTTGAAGTCTCTCAAAGTTTTCAATCATCAGTTGGAATGGTTTTATCCTGTTTTGTTTGACTATATCATGCATGATGATATGAACAGCTGTTTTGAAGAAAACAAAACATTATGACAGCTATTGGTGATTTAATATCATCCTTCTTAGAAGTCCTACCATGCTTCTTTTGTTCTACTACCTTTGGTTCTATCTATCACATTGTGTCTTATTGGAATTTGAATATGTGTAATAGTTTAAACAAAATATTTTATCAAAAATGAGATATTATAGTACCCATTAATCTTTTTCTGTTATTCAGTTCAGAAAGCCCCGTAATTCTTTCACTCTATGCATGGCTTTATACTATTGTGTTATGTTTGATATTATTGCATTTGAAACTTTGCTCAACTATAGCAGAGTAAGAGATATGGTCTTAGCTACTGTTGACGTCCAGTTGTCTTAATGTAAAGTACTGTGTTGCCTATGTTGTCTTGTTCTGATCTGCTCTGTACTGACCTCTTTTGTTTTATTCTCTTTCAAATAAAAGTTAAAAAAAATAGAATCATGACATTTTAAAATTAGTACTTACTGATGCATCCTGAGGGGATATGTAAAATATTCATTAGACATTTATTAAATCTATAATCATATTGTGGAGATAATTTATAAAACTATATTTTTTAATTCAAGAAGCAAGCATAGCCCATATTGAGTTTTTGTCTAGTTATAATAATTTCAAAATTAATTCTTCTAGTTCGATCTTTAGTTTTCATTAGCCTTTATTAATTATTCCAAAGACTTCGAAACTAAATGTTAGTATATATAGTAGCACTTTGTAAAGTTTTATTGTAATTTATTTTCATTGCTTTAAAATAGGTTTGGCACATTTGTTTCATAACAGGCTATTTTATTAAAATTTCTTACAATTTTAATAAGCTATCTAAAGACTCTTTTGGATTTTTTGTAGACACAAATCTTGCAATTTCCATGTAGTTATAATTTGTTTCTTTCTTCTCAAAAATGTGTGCATATATGTACTTGCATAGGTATGTACTTGTCCTTTTTGGACCTTCTGTAAAAAGTGAGATCAAAGTATCATTTTTATCATATTCCTTTCCTTATAAGGAAAGATCTTTACATTTCAGCAATAACTATGATTTTGGGGAAGATAGATTTTCTTTAAAAAAACTTACTATATTACTTTGCACAGAATTTTACCCCAAACCAACACTGAACTTTGCCAAACACTTTTTGAATTTGTTATTATGATCATATAATATGTAGACTTAATTTGTTAATGTGATTAATTATTTTATTATTTGCTTTAATATTAAACAAATCCAGTATTCTGGAATATAAAAGATTTCAGTATAATGTGCTCTTATTTACTAGACTTGTTTACTTACATTTTCTTGATACATTTGATCTATTTAATGGACATGATTAGCCTATGATTTTTGTTTTCAGAATGTTTACCTCAGGATTGCTATCCATGATGTGAATATTTTCTCATTTTAAAAGAAATGCAAAGATAAAGCACATTGCTTTGTAATTTAAAGGCCTCAGTAGTAAATTCAACCACCCAGGATCATGACCACCAGTTTCACATGCTCAGGTGACCCAAATCATCTTTCACATTGATCTCTGTTTCCAAAGAACTCTCCATAACGCACATTTCACCTCGGCATTGCTCAGACTGTAAATCACGGGGTTCAGCGTGGGGTTGAACAGGCTGTAAAACAGTGAAAGGATCTTTCTCTGCTCTTGAGAATAAGGAGACCTAGGGGCCATGTACATAACAATGGCGCTGCCAAAGAAGAGCCCCACCACGCAAAGGTGGGAGGAGCAGGTGGAGAAGGCTTTTCTGTGGCCCTCGCCAGACTGTATCCTCAGGATGGCACCCAGGATACCGTTGTAGGAGACCAGCACCAGGCACAGGGTCCCCACCAACACACACACTGAACCCATAAAGAGGATGACGTAGTTTAGTCTTGTGTCAGCACAGGCCAATTTAAAAACTGACATGATCTGACAGAAAAAGTGGTTGATTTTTTGTGGCCCACAAAAGGGCAGTCTCAGAATAAGAGAGATATGGACCAAGGCCAAGATGCAACTAAATATCCAGCAAGTGGCAGCCAGGATGGTGCACACTCTCCAGCTCATGATGAGGGTGTATTGCAAAGGGTGACAGATGGCTATATACCGGTCATAGGACACCACCACCAATATCATGCACCCTGTCACAGCAAAATCCAGATACAAAAATGTCTGTAGTATGCATGGAGCAAAGGAGATGGTTTTTATGTGCATCACGAGATTTGCCAGCATCTTTGGGACAGTGCTCAAAGCATAGGACATGTCCACAATGGCCAGGTGTGAGAGGAAGAAGTACATGGGGGTGTGCAGCCTTGAGGCCAGGCAGATGAGCCCCAGAATGATCCCATTTCCCATCAAAGTGAGGCTGTAGAATAGTAAGAAGAATCCAAAGAGGAATGACTCCAGGGCTGGATCAATCTGAAATCCCAGAAGGATGACTTCAGAGATGTGAGTCTGATTTCTATGCATGTTCTTGTGACCGATACATGCTATGATGCACTAAACTTCAGATCTGAAAAGCAGAGAATACCAAAACAAAAAAAGATGTATTGATTTTGTAGCTTGAATACATGCTAGAGGCCATAAAGCAGTATTGTCTAGGATCATCTAGTGCATGGTCTGTTATGTTTACTTCCAAATTTGAATTTGTGAGATATTTTACTGTGCAATTATTAATCAATATTAAAAATGTGAATATTTCATATAAGAGAATAAGGATTTATGACATGTTTTGAAAAGTATGTTTGTCATTTCATTATACTTGTAGGCTATAGTGGGCTTAGTTATTAAGGAAGGAGATGGAGACAAACCCTGTTTCACTAACCACCATCTCCACCTGCCTATCTTTCCCCAGAAATTAGACACTTAAGATTTTATTATTGAACTTATACTAGTAAATACATGTTCAGATCAGAAGAAAGCGCTTGTGTATGCAAGATACATACCTAAATTCCACTTTAAAATGTGGATATGAGAAAAAATATAAAATGAAAGCCTCAAATGGATAACTAGATTTAAAGTAATTACTCCAAAACAGCCCAGAAGAAACAGAAAGATAGTGTTGCTCCAAGTATATAAAGCAGACAGTAATACATGGAGCTCAGATTTCATAAGATCAGAGCAAGTTATTGAGAGATAGGGAATTGGTGTGATCATCTGAACCTAAGGAATTGCATTGGGCCCATTGAAAAAAAATTGCAAGTTATTGGACTGCTAGATAAAACAGTGAATACAAGTTACTTCCAAGATACAGCTGTTAGTAGTTGTGCTGCTATGAACACGAGTATGAACGTATCACTGTAATAGGGTGTGTTTAACTGTTTTGCAAAGATATTTAGATGGGAAATACCTGGGTGAAATGGAATTTCTAGTTTCAGGAGGGAGAGGAAAAAAGGGGGAAAAGTGATGGAAAATCAACAAAGATGTACTATATACATATACCAAATGCACATGAGGAGGGTAAACAGTGTACACTGAAAACATGCACTGAAATATTATGCATATTTAATATCTATAATTTCATAACCAAGCTAAGAGACATCTTCATTAGGATAGGTTTTGTATGAGGGGACCCACAGGGCCTGGTAAAGAAGAAGACAAGAACTGAAAGCTACAAGACGGAAAGAAAGAAAAGACAATAAAACCAAACTAAAGTTTAATCCAATAATAAAAAGTAAAACTACTTAATTCAAAATGTGATTAATACACATTAGTTTCAAAACACACAAATTTCAAGCCCAAAAGGAAAAACAAAGTAGTTGGCACAATAAATTCATTAAAGATTAAATTATATGTACAAAGAATCTTTCAGAGAATCTAACATAGAAATGATTAGGATTTTCCAGTAGATTAATGAAGGTGTAACACTTACTAAATGTTCCATAAATTAGGGAATATACACAATTTAGGCATGAGAACAAATTAGCACATAAATGAGATCAATTTTATACCTTTAAAATAAGAAACCACTGCATAACTTTAAAAATCAGCAGAAAATATTTTTTTAGAGCTAACACTATATAGTTATAAGCATAAATATATAGCTCTTGGTTTATTGTGATGCTTTTTTGTTTCATATGCTTTTTGATTTTCATAAAAGCTATAATTCCATTTGTCTCTTAAAGAGGCTTTGTTAGACACTTTTACAAGTTAATGTTTCTGAGTAAGGGGAAATATTAAAAGTTACTAGCTGGCAATTATCAAATAGTAACAATGATTTAACTGACAGAAAATTCTCATTAATGAAAAAAGCTCAGAAGATAATAAGGTTCTAGTACTAGTGTGCAAAAAGTGGGCAAAGTTGTCATTCTAACATGTTATATTTGGCCAGGATATGACTCAGTGGCAGGGAATTTGCCTTTCACATGTGAGGCCTTGAGTCCCATCCCCAGAACCACAAAATTTATTTAAACTAAGACTCTCCTGAATGAAAGAGAGAAAAGTAAGCCACTATAGATCACAGAAATTAGGATTAGAAGACCTGTAGACTTTCAATAAACTATGAAAGAATATTCCGTGGTGCATGCCTATCATCCCAGTACTCAGAAGACTGAGGCAGGAGGATCAATGAATTTGAGGGCAACCTGGGCTACATAGTGAGTTCAAGACCAGCCTGGACTACACAGAGAGACCCTGTCTCAAAAAAAATAAAGGTAAAATAAAAATAAAAAACAAAAAGGAAAGAAAGAATATTCCTCAGTAAGCATAAAAATGAACCCAAAACTAATTCTATATAATGTAAATGTAATGATATATAGTATTTTTACATAAAATGCTAACATATTTAAATTTCTATAATTTCTATAATCAATAGGTACAAAATGTTAATTAAAGAGGCAAAATTAAATCTTTTGTAGATATAAGTTAACAGGAAGAGAAGTTTGTTAAATACAGAGCATTAAATCCTGAGTGATAAATTTATTAGAATATTTTTATCAAAAGTGGTTATTACAAATAAGTGGGTATCATAGAAGATACCCAGAATCTATGGTTTCTAAAATTAGAAGGTAAATAAAATAAACTTAAAAGACTTAGCAATTCCTTTTTTTCATTCTTTTTTTTCCCTTCAAGGAGGGGAAGAGGGGTTGAAGAGAGAGGAGAAGAATGAGGGAAAAGAGAGAAACAAAGGCACTTCACGGACAGGTACAAATTCCCTATGAGGAATGTTATTATTTTGTAAATCTAAATTGTACCATTAAACTTAATTAAAAGAAAAAAATTAGCAATCCACCTATAGGTATTTGGCTAAAATGAAAAAGAAAATGAGCAATGTATTTGTTATTTTTTGGTAAACAGAATACACAAAGTAAGCTAGTGAAAAATGTCTATATCACATTAAGTGTAATTATAAGATATTAAAAGCAGAGATCATACTATTAGATGAAAAACAAAAATGCAAATTGTAAAATTCTTATAAGAGTTACACTTAAACTATCTAAATGAATTATCCCCTACACACACAGACACACACAAAATGAACTAACTGAAAATGTGTTCCAGGTGAATAGAAAGTAACAGTAAAAATCTCATATTCCATAGCATGGAAACCATGCACAATAGTGAAAGTAAAAATCCTCCGTGAAGGTAAAATTCAGGATTTATTACAGAGACTTAGCAAATTTCAAATCCAGAAGAACTCCTTTAGTCTATAAGGAAGTATCCATAAGACCTACACAAACATTATATAAAATGGTGAAGGTTAAAAGGGTTCCATTTTACTTATAAAATAAGCATAATGTGCTCCTTTTTTTTATAATTTTATTTAAAGAGGAAAAAACAAAACAAAATAAAACAGAATAAAGGGTAGCAACCATACAGCATTCCAAGGAAAAAAGGAAAAGTACAACAATAAAACCTAGGAAATTATTACTTGACTAATTACATACTGACTTCTTGGAAATAGTTTGCTACCACTTCTATTTAGTGTTCATTGAAGGACTAGCTAATGATATGTCAGCAAGTAACAAAAAGCTTAGGAATTAAAATGGAGAATGTGAAATGTTCCTATTCAAAACACAAAAGTAAATGTTGAAAACTCTTAAGCTCAAGGAGAGAATTGAATTGAAATTAACTGAAAATGATAAATAACTTTACCAAAATGCTACATTCAAGGTCAATGTAAAAACTGAATAAGATTTATATAGGCAATTTTGTTTATAGATTGGAAAATTCACAAACATTTCAAATCATTTCATATTGGTCAATACTTGGAATGCAATCTGAGTTAGAACATCAGCAGGTTTTGTAATAGGTGGAAATAAATGATCTTATTCTAAATGTTATATAAAAACACAAAAGGTTTAGAATAGTCAAGGAAACTTGCAAAAGAAAATTGAAAAGAAGCTGTGTTAGTCAGCTTTCCCACTTGTCATACATAATACCCACTAAACACAATCTAAAGGAAAGTTTAATTCAGCTAAAGTTTTAGGAGAATTCATTCCATGATCTTCTGGCTCCAAGGCAGAAACATGGCAGTAAGGCATAGTGTAGAAAAGCTAGTTAGTTCACGGTAGCTGGGAAGCATAGCAGAGCAAAAGTGCAAGAAAGATGGGGCCAGGAAAGAGACATAGGCTCAAGGCCATACTTTAATCACTTAGGCAAATCCAGAACTCTCCCCACAAATCCCCTTAGATCTAGTGGACATTCCATACTAGCCACTAAGGAAGTACTTATTTTATTAAGCCAGCGTGGTATTGGGACAACAGTAAGCAAATAGTCCAAAGAAACAACATGGTTAATTTAATTCAACACACACACACACACACACACACACACCAAAATAAAGGTGGTATTGACATTTCAATAAACAGTATAATATAAGTAACATATTTATATTGAGCATCAGTTCTATCCACATGGCAGAACACTAAAATGTGGCCACCTCCACAATACATAAAAATAAAATTCAAGTTCAATTTAGATCTAAATATAAAAGATGAAAAGAAACTTTCCCAAATATAAAGTAGAGGTTTATGTTGGTGATTTGACAGCAGCAAAAATTTCACAGACACATTTCAAGTAGAAAAGGTTGAATATTACAGCATCACAAATATGGACAACATTCTGTCTTCTTCTTGTATTTTTAAAATTTTTAAAACAATGTACTTTCTACTTGGTTTTTATAATTTTAAAAATATATTTCTCATTCAAGAGTGAAATGAGAGGAAGAGGGATTACATGGAGGGGATTGGAAAGAAAGAGAAACAAGATATATATATATATATATATATATATATATATATATATATAACCTATGGTGAATAAGATCATTATGTATATCTAAATTGTACCAATGAACAATAAAAAGATTGTCCTTGAGGAAAAAGTAAAGAGAGTGTAAACCTATTTAATTTTATAATTTATAATTTCTAAAACAAAGATTTTTCACTGACTATATTGCCAGGTACAAATACATGTAAATTAAAGAAATTATTTTTGGAGTAGGCATCTTTTATTTTTATTTTTCCTCAAAAAATTTACCCAAATTTAATGTAACAGTGGATGATAAGTGTCTTAGTTACTTTCCTTGTTGCTGAGAGAAAATTCCAACATCCACAAGTTAAGGGAGGGAAAGTTTATTTAATTGACTGTTTGTAGAGGTTTCAGTCGAGAATCAGCTGGCTGGAAGGCAGGATGGCATACGGCAGAGGGGCAACCATTCACAGTGGTGGGAGACAGTACAAATAACAAGAGAGGGACCTTAACAGTGTCTTTCTGCCCCTGTTATCTCATCCAGACTACCAGGACTAGGGTGGTGTTAATGCAATTAGTGGATTGATTTAACAAAATCACACACACTTAATCCCAGCACTGCACCATGAATCAATCACACTCTAGATGCAGCCACCTCTGAATAAGTCTAACAATGACTGCATGAAGCTTTGAGGGGACATCTAAGCACAAATCATAACATTCCACCTCTCCCTCAACCAAAGACTCATGCACATCCTACTTGCAAAAACAATTTAGTCCATCTCCAAGTGTTTCCAAAGTCCTATCAGTTTCAGTTGTGCTGAAAAGCCCAAGTCCAAAATCTCTTCCGAGATTTAAAGCAAAATAGCTATGAGCCCCAGTGCAAATGAAAAGAAAGTTAAAGACTTCCAATATTTAATGGAACAAGATAAACATTGCCATTCTAAAAGGTATAAATAGGGGGATGCAAAGGAATGGGATTAAGGCAACTCCAAAATCCAGCAGGACAAACCTTAGGTCATGTATTTCTGTGTGCAAAGTATGGTATGATGTGAACTCCAAGGGACTTGGATGGCTCTGCCCCATGGCACTTCTGGTGGTGGTAGCTCTCCTGGCTTCTCTCTTGTATCTGGTCTGCTTCCTCCCTGCAGTATTCCTCATGATTCACATTCCCGGCTTCTCCAAACTTCTGATGTTTCCACTGCAACTTTGGGTTCACACTCACAACTTCACACACTGCACCCTTGGGACATAGCTGCCTATCTTGAATGCCTTCTTTTGAAATCTAGGTGGAAACCTTCCTGACCCCAAACTCTTGCATTCTGCATGCACCTAAAACCAGCACCACATGGATGATTCCAAGGTCTGCCTCCAGCCTGAGAGGTGGCCAGGCTTCCTTCTCTCTTGGCTGAAGGGGCCATGAGCCTATGAACGAAATCCCAAGGAACAACTTATCCAGGTAACACCATTCTGTAACATGGTGCTCTGGACCTCTCTTCTCAAAGCCAAGTCTTTTACTTTTGCAATTTTGAGGTTGCAAAGGCTAGAGCACTTCTGCTTTTCTGTGCGTGTATGATGTCCTCAGCCCATCTTTTCTATGCTTTTGTTTCTTCTCAGCAATCAAGATCTCCTCTGTTATTTATTTTAATTGGTCATGAGATGAACTCATGACCAGGTGCTTGCAAGGCAGTTGTTTATGCTGCTGAGCTAAGTCCCCAGCCTTCCTCTGTTCTATCTTTGAAGTTCAAAATTTACTGGAGTTTCCTTTATACCCAAGTTAAAGCATTTTAAATCCATCTGCTGGGCTGTTTGCTCTTGATTCTCAACATAAATCTGGCTAAATACCCCCAATATTATCCATTCCACCACCTCAACATTAAAGTGCCTTAACATTTCTTCTATAAGAGTAATGAATCTACCACTCTTAATCTCAGTCTCAGTCTCTTTGGATACAAGGAAAATGCAGAAAAACTTTCTGCTAAGGTATAACACATGTGTGGAGTCCAGCTGTCAATGCTGTGCTTCTTCCCAGCAGACATTTCCCAAGCCTGGTCTTTACCAGCTTTCTGATCTTCTAAGCTCTGACCAGAAACTCCAATACAATACTGCCTAAGAAATTCCAGCTCTACTTTCTCAGCTGGTGTCTCTAAATACTTACAACACTTCCCACAAGCCATGCCCAAAGACTCCGATGTCACATGGTTAGTTATTGTCAGATCAACAGCCCCACTTATCTGGTACCAAACTTCTATCTTACTTTTATCACTGCTGAGACAAAATACCTGACACCCAAAGTTAATGGAAAAAAGGAATTTTTGTTTAGCTCACAGTTTTTAGAGGTTTCAGTCCATAATTGGTTGACTCCAAGACAGGATGGCTTCAACAAGGTGAACAGTTCGTGTAGGGCAGAGGACAGCAAAAGTAACAAGGGGAAACTAGTTCATGGTGGCCAGAAAGCAGAAATACAGCAAAAGTTTTAACTGTATCTTTCTGCCCTTTTTTATTTTATCCAGACTGCAGGGATTTGGGAGGTGCTAACCCAATCAGTTAGAATGATTCAGTGAAGTCACATATCCTTAATCCCACCATTGTACTATGAATCAATCTAGATCAAACCACTTCTGAAATAGCCCACCTATGACTGCATGAGGCTTTGAGGGAATAACTAGACTCAATTTATAACATGAGATCAACAGTTTTCCTAAGAAGAGGAGAAAAATTCCTATGAAGTAAGCCTGTGATATCACCCAGTATAAATTTATCTGATTTATCAGACACCCATACAAGCTTCTCTGCTACAGAAGACATAATAATGAATGACACCTTCAAAAAACTGCTATGTTTCTCTGGCACTTATCAACATCTATTTCTTGGGAATCAGAGACAAAGAGACTTAAATTTCCTCTATTTTTCTGGTTGGAGTATATTTTCTCAGTGTAGGAGAGTGGATGATTATCAATAAAAATATGAGTAAGGAGTTACTGAACATTTTATAGAACACCCAAGAATTCACCTTCTTTGTGAAGAGAGGCAGCAAGATGAAATGCCTCTTGTTCTCCTTTTAGTTTGGTACTACAAGGCAAGATACATTTAAAATCTTTAGATATTTCCCATAAGTGTGAGTAGGAAGGAACAAGGACTAAGAAGAGTCTCAAACTTGTTTTACATTTTGACACTATAGGATCATATATTACTCTGGGTCTGACAAAATATAGTGCCTGAAAGTTGTCCCCATCTTTTTTTTCCTACATGTGAAGGTTTTAGCCAGCCATCTAAGCTGCTATTTTCCTGTAAACTATTAGTGTATATAGAATCACTCATACAAAGCAAGATAGTTTCTGGTATTTTCCTCAAGTTGGGCTTGCATATCAGAGACAGCAAAAGATTGTAGCCAAATTATAGTACCTGCTCTTAAGGTTTGGTGACTAGGATTTCTAGATATTCTTTCTGCCCTAGGAACTGGGAAGGGACACAGGTACTCAGGTGGCTCCTAGATATGAGGGATTTACATTTTGATCCCTTTAAAGCAGCCTGTCTTCCAGGGCCATACCCGTGGAGTCCAAAGAGCAAAGCATAAAGTGCCTTCCACCATTCCCTGTCTTCCCTACAGTGTAGCAGTGTAACACCTTCCCCAATCTTGTTGGTTTGCCAAATTTATTGCCTCTGTGTGTGTTTGTTTATGTGTGTGTGTGCATGTGTGTGTGTGTGTGTGTGTGTGTGAGCAATTACTCATGCAGAGAAGTGAGAACTCAGGGAGAATAACAGGTTGTTCCTAGTCAGAAAAAATTTGGCATAAATAATTCACAAATATAAGTCACACTTGCAGATTACATCATGTTCCCTCAGGAACAAAATAAAGTATTGTGTACTTTATTTTGGGACTGCAACTGCCTCTGCCTTACCCCTAATGGAAGGGTTGAGCTTTCATGACATGGGAGGGACGACTCCACGGAGCTTGTTAAGGCAACAATCAGAGGACTGCCCTCCCTATGGAGAGAACACACTTAGCTGGCTCAAAACTGTTATCGTGGGATGAATCATGAACACTTTACATTGAGAATGCATTTTCTAATTTGAAAGATGAAGACTAGATCTTATTTCCCTTGTGCTTTCCTGATTTCCTTTTGTTTTTTAGGTGTTCCTAATTTGTCTCTTTTTCAATTTTGAAATAAAAAAAAAAGGAATATAAACAATGATACAGTATTTCAAAACAGATGAACAACTAACAATAATTAATAATGATTAACATATTGCATATTGTTATCTGCAGAGTAATTGCTCACATTTCAAGATATAGATAAAAAAATGATCAAACAATGAAAAGACAAACTGTTCTTTTTGATGAACTAATAGAGATTAGTAATATAATTAATATAATTATCTATCATAGACATAATATATCTATCATATAATCTTTTCTCTTCTTTTTTTATCCTTTCTCTCATCTCAGTTGTTTTTTGCTTTTGAGCAGTTTCTTCCTCCTTTATTATCATGGTATCTATTGTGTATTTTGGGTCTTATTTATTCTTTCTTTTTTTACACTATGCAGACAATATGATGTTTACACATGCAAATCTGATTTATTTCATTTATGAGTTTGGTCTCAAGTTGCATCTATTTACCTATAAAAGGCTCAACTTTGTCCTTCTTCATAGCTGAGTATATGCCATTGCATAAAAATACATCTTTTTTTATACATTTCTCTGTTGATGGGCATTTGGGTTGTTTCCAAGATTTAACCATTACAAGTTATGCTGCTATACACATAGGTGCATGTATATCACTGTTGTATGATGTTTTCTATTTTTCTGGGAAAATATCCAGAAGAGAAACAGCTGGATTGAATGCACATCCAATTCTAGGTTTCTGAGGAATCCCCACACTGATTTCCACAATGGTTGTACCAGTCTACACTCCCACCAACAGTGGACAAATGTTCCTTTTTTACCATAGCCCCACCAGAATTTGTTATTGGTTTATTTCTTGCTCTTGGCCAATCTTTCTGGAGTGAGATGGAATCTCAGCATTATTTAAATTTGCATTTCTCTAATGAATAGTGATGTTGAACATTTTTTCATGTATTTATTTGTTATTTGTATTTCTTCATCTGGGAAGTGTGGGGTCATTGAAGATGCCCAGTTTTGGATTGGGTCCTTGAATTTGGAGGCTCTGACTGTTTTTTCAGTTCTTTATATGTTCTGGATAGAAGTGCTTTGTCTGAGGGACTGTTGGCTGAACTATTTTTCTATTCTGTGGGTTGTCTTTTCACTGTTGGTGATTTCTTTGATGTGTAAAAACTTTTTTAAAAGATGAAATCTCAGTTGTTGATTCTTTGAAGTATTTCCCATGCAGTTTGAGTTTTGCTCACAAACTCTCTGTCTACTTTTATATCTTCAAAATGTCTATCTACTTTTTCTCCCAATAGATTCAGTTTTAATATGTAGATCTTTGTTCCATTTAGACTTTAGTGCATGATTATAGATATATGTCTAGTTTTAGTCTTCAGCATGTGAAAAGCCCATTTTTCCAGCACCATTTATTAAAGAAACTTTTTTCCAGTGAACATATTTGGCATCTTTGCCAAAGATAAGGTAGCTAAATGTCTTTGTAATTGTGTCTACATCTTCTAATATATTCCATTGATCCTCAGATTTGTTTTTAATTTTTTTGCCAGTACCATGCTGATTTTATAACAGTAGCTTTGTAGTATAATTTAAAGTCAGGTATTGTTAGGTCTTTTGCCTTGCCTTTGTTGCCTGGGATTGCCTTTGCTATTCTAGGTCTTTTCTGTTTCAAAATAAATTTCAGGAATATTTTCTCTGGATCTGTGAGGTATGCTAATGTTATTTTAATTGAGGTTGTATTAAATCTGTATAGCAGTTTGGAGATTATGGCCATTTTCATAATGTTCTTTCTATCCATGAGTAATGGATATCTTTCCATTTTATGGTATCTTCTTGAATCTCTTTTTTTTTTAGAGTGATGTAATTTTAAATGTATAGATCTTTGATATCCTTTGTTAGATTGATTCATGGTTATTTCATTTTTTTTGAATACTGTTGTGAAGGATGTGGTTTCCCCAATTTCTCTTTCAGTGAGCTTGTAGTATGTGTACAGGAAGGTTATTGATTTTTGATTGTTGACTCTGCACTCAGGTATGCTACTGAATTTGTTTATTAATTCTAGGCTTTTATGTAGAGTAGCATGTTGTCTGTGAATAACTATTATTTAACTTCTTGTTTTCCTGCCCTTGTTCCTTTTATTTCTCTTTCTTATCTAACTACTCTGGCTAGTATTTCCAGAACTATATTGAATGAGAGTGGTGGTAGTGGACATCCTTGTCTTGTTCTTGATTTGGGATGGAAAGCTTTCAGTTTTTGTCCATGTAATATGATGTTACTTGTTAGTTTGTCATATGTCTCATTTTTAAAAGTGTATCTTTTCAGCCTTGTCTTCTAATTGTACAATGCAAACTTCAGACAATATATTTTAAGCATTTTGTTATTAGATTAAGATCACATGGCAAATAGCATGACTGCCATGTTGAAAAGAGTTGGAGAAAAGTGCAGCATCATGATTCCAACACTATTTTAAATGGTTATTTATCTCCATTGGGCCCTGAAGGAAGGAGGGTGAAGCTAAGACAATCTCTAAAAGCAGCATATTTAATGTGCAGTGTAATATTCTGCTATTTCATTACTCAAAAGCAAGTAAATATAAAAATAAGAATTTGAGTCAAGTTTGGTACATTGCAGAACTCCAAGGGCTTGAGGCATGAAGATCCAAGTTCAAGCCCAGCCTGGGTAACTTAGCACTTGACGAATACTTCTCTTAAAATAGAAAATAACAAAGACAGAGTATGTAGCTCTAAGTCCCTAGTTCCTGGGTTCAATCTTCAGTTTGGACAAAAAATGAGTCCTTCATAGAGAGGAAAAATAAGCTACAAAGATGATGGATTGAAGATGCAGAGATAGCTTTGATTATAGAATGAAAAGAAAGTATGAACTGTATCTACCCAGTACCTATCTATAATGGGGGGCATAGAGAGAGACTGATTTAAGAAAGGAATTGAAATGATATTGGAGACTGAGAAGCTGGACACCTAGGAAAGCTGGTGGTGTAACTCCTGCCCATTGTGTCAAACTATAAGTTAGAGAAGGCCTCTGCCTCAGCTCAGAGATCTTCAGGCAAGGTGACTAAAACTCTCTTCCTCAGTCTTTTATTCTATTAATGCATTCAGAGGATGGGCTGGTGGCCACCCATATTGGAGTGGACAATCAACCTCACTCAATCCACAAATCCATGATGTGTTTTCCTAATCAGGATGAAGTTATCTGTGGATTTCCAGCATTATGTACACTTTGAAAGCTCTTTAAAGAAGTACTTTACTATCTAGCCTGGTGTGGTGGTGCGCACCTGTAATCCCAGCACTAGGGAGGCCCAGGCAGGAGGATTGTTGCCAGTTGGAGTCCAGCCTGGGCTACAAAGTGAGCTCCAGGCAAGCCCCTGTCTCAAAAAGACAAAAAAAAAAGTACATTCTGCTCCTATTTTACTGAAAAGTTTTATCATGATTAGATTTTGTTCTTTGTTTTTAATATGATGCATTATATTGGTTGCTCCTTGGTGTCACATCAATCTCAGAATCTTGGACTAAATGTCATTTTGTATCTATTATTACATGTAACGGTTCAAAAAATTTGTACTCATTGCTCTTTAGTTTTCTTGTCTCTTTGATATCTTTCTTTTGGGATGGGTGTAATATTGACCAATAGAATGATTTGGAAAATGTTCCTGCCTTTTTTATATTTTAGAGGAATTTGTGAAGGATTTTAGGGTGTTTAAAAAGTAGTTGGGAAGATTCATTAGCATAGCCATATTGTTCTGAGACGCTTTTCAATTACCAATGCAATCTATTTACCTCTTGCAGGTTGGCTTGAATTTTCCAAGTTGTCTTTTCTTTTTTATTTTATTTTATTTTATTTTGAAGGTAGTAGAAATACAACAGAACAAGACAGAACAAAGCCAATTGAGACAGTGATAAAGAAGCCCAATATTTGGAGACTGCAGAGAGAATATAAGCAGATTTTTTAAGTGAAGAGACAGGCTAAATACTGCCTATTGTTTTGTTATAAAGCCTAGGCACTGTAACATCTTCACCCTGCAGCTCTCATGGGCCTGTAAGATGAGGCAATGTACTGCAGTACAATATTTTGGATCCATTAGTGAGCAGAGAGAGAGTCCCTTCTGTCTTCCTCCAATTTTCAAGACAAGTATCTGGCTTCAGTTCCACATTATCACATGAAGCACTTTACTTTCTTTAGTTCCAGATAACAATGCTGCTTCCACTCAGGCAGTTTCCAAAGTTAACCAATAACCAGTGTTTTTCATATACCTCTTGGGTCACTTGTGTGTTTTGCTTCTGTTGCACACAATGTTTATCTCATCTTCAGATCTGGTCTTGTCTTTTTCCAGGCTTATGTGCCAATGCTTTCTGTTGAAAGCACAAAGCATTGAACTTCTATCACTAGAGATCAGGCTAATATTTTAAAATATGTAACCACTTGGACTCAAGAATAAAGAAATGGTGGTGTGGGAATAAAGCAAAGAGTTTAGGACCTCTAAAACTACTCTCTATTACTTGCATATTTTCCTACGATGCTATTCAATCTTCTGAAGAAAAAGAGAAGATTTTGACAACATTCTGTTACAGTTACTATTTAACATTTTTTAAACAGACACAAGTATATTTTCTACCAGTTTAAACTCCCTCATATTAAAAAATAAGACAAATGCCTTTTGTGAAATAGTAAAATCTTTAAGACTGAAGAGGTATTTGAGAGAATCTATTTCAAGTGCTTCACCAATGTGTGTAGTGAAGTGTCTGTCTAGAGTAAGGCTGCATGGCGACTCACGGGACCTCATTGTTGAATGACTTCCAGTGTTAGAACATATTTTCTTGTATTAATTTTCATCTGCCTCCCTAATAAACTTATCCAATGACTAGTTTTTGCTTTGGGGAAAGCAATAAACAACTGTCCTTGCCTCTTATAGGATGCTTTGTGGGACACATTAAGATGACTTTTTTCTTTTCCAGGTTGTTGAACATTTATAGTCACTTAAGAAGTCTTTATGCCTATTCAGTTGTTGTTCTTCTGTATACTGCTATTTAATCTCAGTAGTATCTAGGACACTACTAGGGACAGAATCCTTCAGTACAAGGAGTAGGCCACAGTTAGTGTTCTCAGCCAGTTAGCGAGCTGCATCATGGTGGGTTTGTATCTCTACCTGCAGACTCTACATAAAGACTGTTCCATATACACAGCTGATAAGAATTCCTAGTGTTGGGTAAGAGCACAGATATAAAAATACCCTATAGATTAAATATTTTTGTATTAGTTTCCTATCCTACATTCTATCTCAAGAATTTTTTTTTGGAATTGTAGCTATGTATATAATTTAATTTAGGCAAGAACAATGAAAAGCATTTCATATCCAACCTCTTCTGCACTGCGCTTCTGTCTCCACTGATGGAAACCTCCCAAGTGCTCCTGACCAAATAAAATAAAAAACCTACACATTTTTGAGACTGTTGTTATTTCATCAGTATTTTAATAATTTATAAATCATTAAAATAACCTGGATTTTATGAGCACCCAATCTTTGTACATGATAATTTTATCTCATGATCTTTTTACTTTTTTCATCAAAAAATATAAAATGTATCTTTAAATAAGATTCACATACTAATGTGATTCACATACTAATGTCCTTTGCAACCCATAAAAATTAAATGAAGTAAGTTCCTTACTATCCTTACATCTGCATGTGATCTATGATGTAAGTTAGTACTGAGCAGAGTAATGGGTCTCAGATGCACTGCAGAGATGCAAGTCCAAATATCTTAGCTTAAGGGAAATAGCTTAACAGGAAATATCTTAGCTTAATATAGAGCACAGGTAAGAGAGTTCCATCAAGGGTCTGTATACAGGAGAGGCTTCCTGGGATAGCATTCATCATAAAGGAAAATAAAACATTTGCATATGTTTAGTATTGAGAAGAACAGCATTGTAGGCAAGATGTGCTACAGAGAACACCGTGATGTCCTCTAAGTACCCCCTTTGAAACAATGGTCCATAGGGACACAAGTTACTGCCAAAAAGCATAGAAAGGATGTCAGGTTCTGGGAATGATTTGGACTGTAAGCTGAGGGTTTTAACTCTAATCAAGGATGATAATGAATCCTCCCAAAATAGTCAGGCTGCAGAATATAATTTTTCTGGTCTTAGAGCTTTGACTATAATGTGTAAATTTTCTTTTTATTCCAACCTCTGTTTCACTATGTGGTGGTTGAGCCTAAATCATGTTGAATTTAAGTCAGCCTTGTTTTGTGAAGAAAGCTGGTGAGAATTATTGTTAATTTGTAAGGAATAAAATGCAGGGATACCATTCAACTCCATCCCATTACCACTGCGTGGTTTAAGACAAGATACTGAATACTTCACACTGTTGATAATTTATTAAACAAAGAAATTAATATCTACATCATTTTCTTATTGATGCAAGGTTAACATTGGTAAAGCATTCAGAATTTTCATCACAGTCATGCTTGTTTTTTCCACTTGACAGCCTTTTGAGAATGGTGATGAGTGCTAAAATAATGAGATCATAAAACCAAATACAATTTGTTTATCTACATCTTACAATTCAAATATTGAAGCAAATAATAATAATAAATAATAATAATAATCTTTCATATCTTGCTAATCTGCAATTAGCAAGATAAATACTTTTATTGGAGCCAATAAGACACACTAGAGGACAATTCTTTATCATTTAACTATAGTAATTGCCTTCTATAAATTTTGGTCTTTGTGGTCCATTCTTCCCTGAGCATTTATGAACCATCATAAAAATAAATGTTATCTAGATCTTTCTAAATGGGCCCTATGTGAAAAATTCTGACTCCAAGTCTATGAATTATTCATATGTTGAGAAAATGTTCTATAATTCCCTTTTTCCCTTTCCATTTAATATATTAGCAATAATACAAGGGATGTGTAATTTAGAGAATAAAATATTTTTGTAAGTAGTTAGAAAATACATAATATATATTTATTTTAAATATATATAATCATTAACTTTTTCCTCTTTATATCATTAGAGTAGGGCACACAATAATTCCATATTGTTTAGAGCCAGTATTTATTTCTTTATTATAATCTTTTACTTTCTGGGAGTTACAGGGCAAGGTTTGTGGACTTTTGTGGACTCCTCAAATTGTGGAGATAAGAAGTCTCAGACAATGTCCAGAGGCAAGATGTTTTCCCCAGATGAATTGATAGGTAGAATAATCATCAACTTGGCTTTCTGAGAAATGAAAATTAAGTGTATTAGGAGAGTATGGAAGGAAAGTTTTTCTTTGCTCTTTTTTTTATGGGAAGAAGAGCAGTGCAGTAATAATGATGTATGAGAGAACTGAAAGCTTAAAACTGTTTACAGACACTAGGTAATATCTTACTATTTGGCATGAGAGAACTAAAAGTTTAAAGCTCTGTTTACAGACACTAGGTAATAATCTTAACATTCTATATACTTGAATGGTATGCTGAAGAACAAAAACAGAGTGAAAGAGAATTCTGAACACGTCCTGTTGTGATAAAGAGTTACTTTAGCAAAACAGGAATTAAGACGTGTTGTGTACATGTGTGGACTCCACATAAGGACTGTAAACACTTTGTACTGCAAAAATGTACTAATTTAACTTAATGAGTATGATCAATAGTTGAATCCATTACCTTATAAAAGCTTTGAGTTTATCCTTCCTTATAACTGAGGTGTCTCCCTAGTGTAAGAAACTGAAAAAGTAAATAAGAACCAAAATCTACAATAGATATCATAAAAGGGAAAAAAACAGCCCAAAAGTAAAGAACAACAGGGATGGGTGAAAGGATAAAAGGAGGGGAAAAATTTATATATATATATATATATATATATATATATATATATATATATACTAAGATAATTATACTACCGATTTTAGTTCATTCATTGAAGAGAATGGTTTGTGCTTATATTGTTTGATCAATTATGCATGTGTATATATTGTAACCTGAGCAACTACTTTGAAGATAGCAATAAACAGTATATTAACCATTGTCAACTTCTTATTATCTTGTTTTTCTTGTATCTTTGTTTCTATTGTTTGTTTCTCCTTAAAATAAAATATATACTAATTTTAAAAAGAATTATCTCATCATATTATGGTGATAATTTAGATCCCATTGTTTTTTTTTATTTTAAAGAAAATAAAACAAAACAAAGCAAAACAGAGCAAAGCAGATCAGAACAAAACAATGCAAGCAATACAGGATTTGAAAACAAGAGTGGATCCCAATAGTGTGTAAAATAAAAAACAATTACTCTTCAGTGTCATTCTGACCATTTGGGTCCTGAAAAGAAAGGACTTATATCACTGTAAATAGGCACAGTTTGGAATTTGTTGAAATTCCTAAAATTCCTTATCAGACTGTTAATGTTTTTGATGGACATGATGGTTCATCACATTTTTTAAGTTGTTTTTTATATCTTATTTTTGCAATATATTTTTAATATCATACTATTTCATGCAATTATAATGATGATGACTTTCCACTTGCACCCAGATTTGTGATCTGAATTCTCCAAAGGGTAAACTGCCTTAATAATGCTTTCTCATAGTCATTCTAAGCACAAGTTGTTTCCAAACCTCTTTGAAACGGTGCAGAATGAAATGCAATAATGAAATGAAATGAAATAAAATAAAATGAAGATCCAGACTTTCTCTGTCTTTCATACGACAAAAGGAAAATTCATAAAATGAAATTTTGCTTTCACAAGCAGAGGTTGGCTAAACTCATTCAGATGCTTTCTCAGCACTAAGAGAGGGACTGGGGACTTGCCCAACTCCTAGTCCTTACTACAGCCCAGGCTGCTTGCATGGAAGTCACTGTCTCCTTTGCTGTCACTGGTGTACAGTGGAGTAGCATGTATTACAGAGTGATCAAGTACTTATGACAATCAGGGAGCTGAAAATAAGGAATTTAAGAATCAATCCCAAAACTATATTCAAACCCTTAGAACTCTCAAATTAGTTGTTTTCTGGAATTGCTAAGAGTATTTCATAGTTCATGATTTCTGACACTTCTGTCTTTGAACTGAGCTTTCTGTGCTCTCTGCTTGTTCTTTGGGGTCTAGTCAATATCTAGATTAGAGACGGAATCCAATCAACATACATTCTTGACATCAGAAACCCAAGAGACGAGATGCTAAGGCATTTGATTCTCATTCACATGATCTCACAGGCAGCACATCTTCTACATTTAAGATCCCTGGCATCTTTCATCTTGGTTTCTATCTCCACAATGCTCTCTTCAGGGTATCCTTCACCTCTGAGTTCCTCAGGCTGTAGATCAGGGGGTTCAGCATGGGGTTGAAAAGGCTATAAAACAGGGACAGAATCTTCTGCTGCTCTGCAGGATGGCGGGATTTGGGGGCCATGTACATAACAATGGCGCTGCCAAAGAAGAGCCCCACCACGCAGAGGTGGGAGGAGCAGGTGGAGAAGGCCTTTCTGCGCCCCTCCCAGGACTGGATCCTCAGGATGACACCCAGGATTTGGATGTAGGAGACCAGCACCAGGCACAGGGGCCCCACTAAGATGAACACAGAAGCTGCAAAGATGACTATTTGGTTGAGCCTGGTGTCAGCACAGATCAGTTTGAGGACAGAGAGAATTTCACAGAAGAAGTGGTTGATTTCATGACGCCCACAGAAGGGCAGCCTCAGGATGAGAACCACATGTACCAGCGCCAGGAGGGAGCCACTAGCCCAGGAAACAATAGTCAGGACAATGCATACTGTCCAGCTCATGATGACAGAGTATTGCAAAGGGTGGCAGATGGCCACATACCTATCATAGGACATTACCACCAGGACAAGACACTCAGTATGGGCAAAAGCCATGTACAGAAAGGTCTGCATTATGCACGGGCCAAAGGAGATTGTTCTTTTCTTGCTTAGAAGATTTTCCAGCATCTTTGGGACATTGTTGGAAGCATATGAAATGTCAACAACGGCCAAGTGTGCAAGGAAGAAGTACATGGGGGTGTGCAGTCTAGAGTACAAGCAGATGAGTCCCAGAATGAGCCCATTCCCCAGTATGACAAAGGTGTAGAACAGAGAGAAGAACCCAAAAAGGAGCACCTGCATCCTGGGGCTGAGTGGAAATCCCAGGAGAATGAATTCCGTGATCCATGTCTGATTTCCCATCATGCTTTTGTGATGGTGGCTGTAGTTGTAGCCACCGTGACAGGCAGATGTGTGCTGAGAAGCAGGGAAGATCTGGGTTAGATGCTTCACATAAATACCAGGTACATGTTGTACACTGTGTGTTGAATCAGTCAGCAATGCTCTTCCGAGTCGTTATATCGGATTCTTCAACCCACAGTAACACACAGTAATGCATCAGTGAGCATAGGTTGTCACTTACTTTCATTGCTACAGAACTTTATTTATCCTTGATTTCAAGGCCTGCATCTTATCCCATTATGATCATAGCCACAGAGACATTTCTTTTGCAGAATAACCAGTTAGTTTGGTTTTGACACAGCATCATATGCATTAAGTGTTTTGGGTCTTTGCTTTTGAATTCATTTAGTTTACCTATTTTCTTCTCAATTTCTCTTCATCACTTGGTTTTTCTTGTATTTTATAACTTATGCAGAGTATACTGCCCATAATGGGTACCAAGAAAATGACTAAAGAATGACTATACAAATCAAGTAGCAGGGCTGGGGATTTAGCTCAGAGGCATAATCACCTGATTTAAGCACAAGGTCATGAGCTTGATCCCTGGTACCAGACAAACAAACAAACAAACAAAAAAACACAAATGAAGCAGCAAAGTCACCAGGCTTACAAATGATTTTCAAGGAAGACTGCTTCTCTCTGTGCTGTCTGGTATTTCGCTTTTAGCAAATGAAACGCTCATTAAGTGTTTAATTTCCAAATGCAGCCCACGAGAATCTGGCTGTTTCCCTCACAGCCAGAGTGACATCACTGATCTGGTCCACACTCATAGACGCAGCTCCTGGTGGACAGTCAAGGTCAATGATTATTTAAAGAGAGTTACAGTACAATACTGTTACTCCTGCTACCACTCCAGCTCCTGGCAGCACTGCTTTCCTGGTCGTAAGGAGTTGTTTTTTTGCAACAGTGACTCACAGAACTTGGATGGTGCCCAGAACAGTTGTTGAATGGGTAGATGGATGGACAAGGAACAACATCCAAAGAGCATGTCTTGTATTTTAATTAAATCTTTCAACTTTACTTTCATTTTCCCTGGCAACGATCATACAAGCCACATGGAAACAGGAGCTCCATAGAAGGACACACTAAACAATCAGAACGCCATCCGAATGGGCGGCTTGTGGGGCTACCTCTGCAGGTGCCAGCACCAGCCTAAGCTCAAAAAACGTCCTGCCCTGCCCTCCACTTGGTGCCCTGATTTCTGGAGCCCTTCCTTCCCTCAGCCACCAGCTGCTCCGTGTTACCAGACTTCACAAAACATACTTTACTCAGTGCGGTGCCAGTCCGTTTTGCTTCAGAAATATAATTAAATTTAGAGGAAACTGCGAAAACCTAGGAGAGGGTTTGAAGGTCAGAGATGAGGGTCTTACTCTCTTCAGAACCTTATGAAATAGGGACTTCCCTGACGCAGGACTCATTTATTGTTCTCTTGCTGCCGGCCAGTGTGGGGCGGAGGTTTTCTTCCTGGGAACGCTGGCAGTGACGTCTTCTTCACTGAAGCTCCTGTCCTTGTTGCCCGTGAACATTCATAGGGGACAAAGACACACAGTGCTCAGCCTCCACATTCACCAAGAGAACCAAATCTTGTTTGTCATTTGGTCTCCATCTTTCTGGGACCTAGGGATGAACATTCAGAAGAACAGGATCTGCCAAATACCATGACGAATCTACATACGTGAATTCTCGTAGTAATAAGAACACATATCCTCCTGAGACCATATTACAATTTCTATTCCCCAAGTATTCACATGATGATTGGTTTTGACCCAGATGGGTTAAGTAGATCTGAAAGATAGCAAAGTATCATCTTTATGAAATAATCACTTGAAAATCCTTTCCTCCTCAGATAATTCTAATTTGGGTGTTGGTAGATAAGAAAAATAACTTCTATTAACCTTCCCATATTGTGGTGAGAAAAATCCAGAGGACCTTACATGTAGTTTTAAATTTGATCAAGAATGTAGAAAGCAAAGGAAAGTGGGAATAGAGTGAAAACAACCTTGAAGGGTGCCAAGGTAGATGCCCTGGTATTTGAACGGTGACATGCGACTAATTCCCACACTTACTATGACACACTAGTATCATCAGGACTTCTGGCTTCTGGTGCTAACAGTTGCAGTTTTACTTATATTAATATAATAAAGCATGAACAAAGGATTTCTTAAAACTTTTCTGATTGTCTCTCTTGTTGCATATTAGGAGTGTGTGTGTGCGCATGTGCGTTTATGTTTCCTGATTGAGCAAAATTTTAGAGAAAAGCATATGAAATTAATTTTCCAGAACACATTAGGTTCTTCACCACAGAAATGCAGGGTGAGTGTGTGTACTACAAGTTCACTGCTAAGAAGGGAGTGAAGAAACTATGTGTATGATTTTGGCTTACAGACTGTCATGAATTCACATCAGGTAAATAAAGTATTGCCAAGATATTTCACTTTCTTTGTTTAATTTTTATTAGTGTATATTTGCTATATGTACTGATTATATTCACTGTATGGAATTAGAACATGCACATAATACATTTCAATTCTTTTTTACCTCTCCCCTCCATTCACTTTTATTGGGCTAGCATCAGATTCATTTATTCCTCTTATAAGACCTTATAAAGTTAGTTCTACAAACTATCAAAATATGGATACTGTCTGAAGAAGCTGTATGCTGAAGTGACAGCTATTTAAGGGGGCAATCATGGGGAGGGTAGGAGGGAATGGACTTGGAGTGTGCAGAAGAAACGTACTGATCAGTACTTCATGACTTTTGCTGTGCAAGAAAGAGAAAGACAGAACTAAGATGCCTCCCAGGTTTCTGGCTGATGTGGCTGTATATAGTGACTTCATTCACTTATACCAGTGACAGCAAACATGGCATGTGTGCCACAGCTGGCACATGGAGCCCGTTCTAAGGGCATGCAAGCTCCAGCAGCTAAGTCCTGGCTAACAGTTGCTTTTCCTACACTAAGCCCTCAGTACTCAGGCTTAATCACACTGCTGGCATTTTGCAATAAATAAGTGGTTTTTGGGTTGCAATTTGGGCAATTGCCTTCTAAAAGGTTCACCACCACTGACTTATACAGAGACAAAGTATATCTCAAGGTAGGGATTAAAAATAGTATACTTTTGAACATAATGGATTTGATGTATGTTATGGTTTGCATCTTAGACGTTTCCCAAAGAGCTGTGTACTGAAATTTGCCAGCCTATGGTGCTACTGAGAGGTGACAAACACTTTAGGAAGTGGGTCTAACGGAAGGCAGTTAGCTTACGGAGGATACATGTTTGAAGGGGTTATTGGATCCTCTTCTGTACCCTTCCCAGACTCAATCATACCATCAGACCCCAGAGGCTCACACTTAGTATATTCAAAATGAAATGTTGAATTTCGTGTCCCTTCTCTTGCCAGTCACAGTAAGTTGTATCCCAACCCTCTAGTTACTTAAGTGAGTGACTGAGTCATTCTCTATACTACTTTCTTGCCAAAATGAAGTACATTTACTTCTCTCAACCTCACCGCCAGCATCATAGTGTAAACTCTATGGGAACGCATAGATAGAGAGAGAAACACAGTTTTGAAGCCCTATATATTGGATGGCTTTTAAATACAAACCGTTGGCATTATTTTCAAGTTGAAGGATATAAGCAGATATAGTTTCACTACAAATTAAAATTGTATTATATAACCTTTAGTTTCTGCCCCATGACTAGTACTTACAGCCTATAATGTACTGCAAGTAACATTTGATTATTTTCATATTGTAATGATCTTATCTGTAACAAAACAGAGGAGTTTTGCTTAAGACAATTACTAGGTTAAGTGAAACCATTCAGTCTTGGCCTTTCTTAACCGAAGTGAGGCTTTATTCTGGACAAAACCGCTAAAACCCACTAAAGGAACTATGCTAGCATCCTTTTTAAAATGCAAAGCATGTTGTATGTCTGTTAAAATGTTCCATGCCCTTTCTTTGAACAACATAAAATCCAAATGGTTTTAAAAGACTGAAAGCACAGGATAATCGGGCCATGCCTGCCTCTTAAACCACATCTCAGGTTATTCCCCTCTTTGTCCAGTGTGTTACAGCCACATTGGATGTGGATCGAGTTCTGGATCGCGTCTAACTTCTTCAAGTGTCAGGGATTCACATGCCAGGAACATGTTATTGGTTTAATTATCTCTCACCCTTTCTTTCTCAACCACAGTATCATCTCACAAAGTAGTGCGTATCACCACCTAAAATCATTATGCCTTTTGCTGCTTGTTTGCCTGTCCCCTGTCCTAGGAGAGTTTCGTATGCACATGGGTTAAATCTGTCGTGAGTCCTTATCCTGAAATCCCAGTAGTTTGTCTCATAAGGAAGTGTTTTACCAATTTGCTGAATAACTCAACGATTAAATAGTGCTCAGCCTTGTTTTATAGTAAGTAGTGGAAAAAGAAATAAGGCCTTTGCATATTAGTTGCCATATGCTTTTTATAAAATACATACCTTAAAAAGCTCTCCCATTGCTATTGCCTTAGAAAAGCAGATTGCCCTCGCTTTGCTCCTGGCTTGACGCTAGCATTAGACTTGGCTTGAATTGTAAAAGACACTCAGTTGCAGAGAATTCTGAGTTTCATTGCTATCATTTCTGTTTTAATTCCTCATCTCCTTTATATAGTTTTCTTCCCCATTCTTTTCTGCACTCTCCCTCCTTCTTGTTTTCTTTGCCTTCCAACCATCCTCCCTTGCTTTCCTCCCTTGCATGTCTCTCCCGCATGGGCTTCTTTTTAGTGTGTTCTTTTGTGTCTTTACTCCCCAACCCTCTTTCTTCTGGCTTTGGAACCAAAAGCACTACCAGGCATAGCAAGATCATAATTTAATGAAAAGGCTCAAACAGAACATTTGAGATAATGAGATAAAGGTAGTGAAAATAAATGAACCAGGGAGCGAATAGACAAAGCCAACAAGAAAACTTTTGGCAGCCTAAGATACTAAAGCTCCAGTGTTGGCTAAATGCAAGTGTGGACTTTCCTTTCCCCCTGCTTGCCCATTCTAAAGAAGGTAGTGAACTAATGCATAGCTATAGGATTATAGACTCTGGGATTTAGCTCATCTTTCTTGGCCAGGGAGCCTAATTCTTAATTTTCAGAGTAATATAATTTGTCTTCACCTCGTCCTTAACAAATACCTTACAGATTGATCTTTAATAACAAATGTTTGCTGTGCCTACATTACCACTGTGTGCAGAAGGGCTCACTGTTTGTGAGGGGAGCAGATGGAACTTTCAACTCTAGTATTTTTGTTTTTTAAAGTTGTTTCACATTTTCCAATCCCGGACATATTGTAGCAGAAAAGTAACTGTCTAAATAACTTTCCTCTTCTCAATGGTCAGTTAATAACTATATAAAACACCTGAAATGCCTGCACACTTAAAAAGACCCTCATCACTGACCAAGAGAAAAAAGATGTCATATTTTAATTATTAGAATGAAGATAAGTATAAGGGAAAACCAGGGGTGCCTGAAAGGTAACAGCCACAGTGAGTGTTTATTTCAATTTCCTGACACTGAGAACCAGGTGAAGTTTCCATGGCTTAATAATGATAATTCTTGGGCCAGGGATTGAGCCCAGAGGTGTAAACCCCAAATCTGACTGGCTGTGACCTACAGGCCCTTAACTACTTCTCTGATCTTGTCTGCTCTGCTAAGTTTTCTGCCATATGGCCAGATGCTCATGCAGTCCCAGCATCTTGCCTTATGCTTTGTTCAACAGAACAACTTTTAAGATGCTTTTGTCCTTCCTTGACATTGAAATGGAAGACTTGCTTGTGGCAGAGGAAAACAAAATACTCAGCAGATTACAATTCAGAGGTAAATTTGTTAACATTGGCCTTTTTTAAAAAATGGCACATAAAAAATTTTTTTTACACGTTTTTAGCATACCATCACTCATACTACATGTTTCCTTTGACTTTTAGTATTTACTATAATAAACCATGTAACCTATCAGCAAATATAATTTCAATAGCTGTATGCGCTCTGAATGTATGAATATAGCATAATCTACTTAATTATCCACTGAAGTTTGGTTTTTCCATGTACTCCAAATAATGTAGCTGAATATTTTTGTGCATAAAGCCTTTTCTGTCCATGAGATTCAGCTACTCAATATGTATTTATTGGGTGAAAGATAAGAAATATATTTGTGACTCAGGAAACTTGTAGAGTAAATGTCTGGACAAACCAGTGAGTAGTGCCATATTGTTGATTAGTCATGTGATTTTAAGCTAGATGCCTCATGTTTCTGAATCATTTCTTCACTTTCAATATGGACATGAAAAAATTTTGCAGCATTCTCATGAAAGCTAAATAAAAAATAGAGATGATTAGTTTTACATTATGAACTTACTCTTTAAAATATCAATCCAGTTGAACTTTCCATCTTAAATATATGGCTTTTTGGGGACACGGGATTTAGCTCAGCGGTGTAAGCACCTGCCTGGCAAGTGTGAGGTTGTGAGTTCGATCCCTGGTACCAAAAAAACCCGAATATATATATATATATATATATATATATATATATATCTTTTTAAACATATATATATGGCTTTTTAAACATATATATATATGGCTTTTTAAACATATTTATATATATATGGCTTTTTAAACATATATATATGTATGGCTTTTTAAACATATATATATATGGCTTTTTAAACATATATATATATGGCTTTTTAAACATATATATATGGCTTTTTAAACATATATATATATGGCTTTTTAAACATATATATATATATGGCTTTTTAAACATATATATATATATATATATATGGCTTTTTAAACTTCTTGCTTGCAAATGTTCATCTATATATGAATATATATATATCTCAGCAAACTCATGTATATGATAGCTTGATAGTAATTTGGTAGTTTAAACTATACCATATAAACTTTTATATATCTGATTACTAGTAAAGTTGACATCTGAAATTTTCAGTATGTTTACATTATTGCAAAAGATGATTTGCTTTGAGAATGAAAATTTTCCTCTTTGCCATTTAAAAGAATAACTAAGCTTTAAATATTTACAGAAAAGTTGCAAATATGCTACCAAAACTGTCATATTTCATTTAATTTACTTTGAACATGCACTCCACTTTTCTTTTCTTTTTTCTTTTTTCCCTTCTTTATCCCATATAAAAGTTTTTGTGTTCCTTTTTCTGAATTATTGGAAAGCAAACAGCAGATATGTTGCTCCATAACCTCTCAAGACTCCAACATATGTCTCTCCAAATGAAAGACAGAATCTCATGTAATCACTGTATAGTAACATCATTAGGGAACAAATATTTACAAAACACCATTGCCTTATCTGCAGACAGCATTGGAAATTCCCCAACTTCTCAATGATGTTTCTTTTAATTTTTGGTACAGAATCCTATCCAGCAATGTTCATTGAACTCGTGTTCATTCTCTTCCAATTTCAAAGAGACACTAAGTCTTTCCCAGAATTTCAATAACTTTAGAGTATTTGTCTTTTACTTTATTGAATGTCCCTACACCTCATCATGTTAATTACTTACTAATGACCACACACAGTTCATGGTTTCTTGCAAAAAACATCCCTGAAAAAAATATTTTTTCAACTCCTCAGGGTGCACCTGATAGTGAGTCATCCACTTTCAGGACTTGTTTTAACTTTGGTTTCCCAATTATGTTGGGGTAAGATCCCTCTCGCCATAAAGCTTTCATCTTCTTTTTTGTAATTTATTAGTTTTGAAGCCTGTATTTTCATATTATGCCAATCTTGTATCCGCATCAGAATTTTCCCCATTGGTTTTATTCTTGTGGATGGATCCTCTCTAACTCAGTTTCCACTCTAATGATTCCCAGATGACAAATTTCTTTTTTTAAAAAAATAAAAGATAGAATGAGACTAAAAATAAATAGAAGAAAATAATAAAGATCAGAAAACACAATCCCTTATCAAACTGTCAACATCATTTTTCATATAGGTTAACATTTTGATTCTTGCATTTCTGTAAAAATAAAAAAGACTCAGAATAGTGTAAACAACTTTGATAAAGGAATAAAATTAGAGTTCCAACCCTCCCCAATCCCACAATTTACCACCAAGTTACACCAATCATGACAAAACAGCATTGCTATCAGGATAGACAAACCACCAAAGTACCATTATTAAGTCCCAAAATAGATGCCCACATAACAGATATTTTGATGGATCCTCTCTAACTCACTTTCCAATCTAATGATTCCCAGATGACAAATTTCCACCTACATCATTTCTTCCACATTTATGAGTTGTCATCCTTCTGCTATGAAAGACCCTATAGGCTGGGCTTGGAGGTGCAGGTCTATAGTCACCACATTTGTGAGGCTGCAGTAGGAGAATCAGTATTTGAGGTTACCTCAGAAGATGTAGAGAGACCAGTCTCAAAAAACCAACCAACCAATCAAAAATCAAAAGATTGTATAAATCTCCTATTTAATTTTGTTATTTATTGATGTAAGTACATATTCATGAATCCACACTTTGTTCATATGATTGTATTCTGTTTCTTCCTTGTTTTCATAAGACTTTTACAGCTTCTAGGAATTGCTTCCATGGTGCCTGTAACTTCTGACAAATTTCATCATCCTTTTGAGTATACCTCTGGATACTTTTTGCCTACTACCAATCCATACTTATTGGTACATTTTTGGGTCACAAGAAAGTCCCATTGTATTTGTGTATTTGCATATTTAATTGAGATTTGAGCACTGTGTCCAGTGTCCTAATCATGCCACTGTGCCTTGCATCCTGGATGTGTCCGGAGTAAGTCCACAGATTGTTTTATGTTATTTTTCTGACATTGGAAATTCCGTAGATGGAATTTAATTTCGGTGACAGGTAACCCAGCTGGATATTAAGTTGTTCATTTTGTAAAGACCATCTCTGAGGCTGGGAAGCTTATCCTCCTGTCTGAGGGCAAACAGCAAAGCGGAGAGTAACCAAGCGTGGGCACCTTGGGGGCAGAGTGATGGGCTGGCATTCTCACCCTTCAGTGTTGACTTTAAACTCACTTCTTCAGATTCAAATTCACTTCCTCAGACTTCAGACACCAATCTCACTGGCTTTTGCTTTACATGGGATTTCAGAATCCAAGCTTCTTACCTTGTAGTTCTCCATGGCATAAGATTGAATCGTCCTGCCCAGAGCAAGCTGTTATCTCTCTGGGTGAGTATGGTATAGAGATCGGAAGACACACTGCTGCATAAGAGTAACAACAGGCTTTCATTTTGCTTTTAGTTTCTTCTTTTTTGTACTCCTACCTTTCACTATTGCTCTGTCCTCCAGTGGAAAGCCTCTTGAGGGTTCTTGGAGGAAATGAGTCTTGCTTCTCATGCTTTTACCTTCTGTGTGTTCGTTAGCTTATATTTCCTCTCTAAATTACTGTGCTGCAGTTTCTCTTGTCTGCTTGTCCCCTCCCATTCTATTTCTATGCATTATATCTTTGGCTCCTGTGCCATTTCAGTGGTATCTGGGGAGGGAGAAGCGATAAACATAAACAATAAATTTTCAGTAGTGGCAGAGGTCTGTAGACAAAAAACGAAATAGAATAAGGAGCTCCATTAGCTCTCCTAGCTAATCCTGACTAGATAAAAACAGATTTTGCCAGAGAGATTCCTCTGGGAAGCAGTTCAAGGACAGGGTAGAAAAAGAGAGAAAAACCAGATAAAGAAAGTGTTATGGTTGTTACATTGCGTCAAATGGAGCAGTTTAGAAGTTAAACTGAGAGACCCAGCAGGGAGCCAGGGTTCTTACTTTGTAAATATCCTCATCCTGTTCAGGAAGAGGGCAAGGAGATTTTGTGAGCACTATATCCACTCTGTACAATATTAGCCGGGAGAAGAGATTTGTTTCCTCCCTTTTTGCTTTGGCTGCTTTTGCTCTGGGCACCGCCTTGAAGTGTTGCCCTAGTGCCATGCCAACCTGCCTTGGAGCCAGCTGATTAGGGACTAAAACCTTCACAAACTCTAAAAAATAACCCTTCATTTTGGGTGTTGGTTGTTTCATCCCAGCAATAAGAGAAAAGTAACCAAGAAAGAAAGTCTCCAAATGGCCTTGGGACTGGCACCAAGATACTAGAAAAACAGCTAACAGGTAGGACACAGAGAGAAGTCAAGTGCACAGTTGGTGAGCTGCCCCCACCTCCAAAAGAATAGAGGGAGACAAAGAGGAGGAATTAACTTTATGGAAGGACGTACTCACACTTACATGCTAACCTACCTGTGCGTGCATGTGTACTCATTCTAGAGTCGCTATATTACTCCCTCTGTGGTCATTACAGAGTACAGTAACATCCACATGCTCCTTTACTAACTGTAAGCTAACCATAAATAAGGCATCCCCTTGCCAACTGGACCCTCCCTCCGGAGTTCAGGCCTTAAAATGTGTATGAGGAACAAGTAAACCAACAGACGCTGCACATAGACCCACTGAAAGAAATGACCATAGACAGAGTTGCCTGGAAGCCAATCCAGTTATGGCAAGTTCCAGGTTGGGGGGAGGCCCCTTGACTCCCTGTCTATAAAGCAGTAAGAGCAAAGGCCCATGCATCCTCCATCTTTCCAGAGCCTCCTACCCTGATTCTTTCTTATCAGGGTAACTACCCATCTTCTCCTTTCCTCTCCCTTCTTTTCCTCTTTACAAATAGAATGTCACCCTTTTGTTAGACTTTGTCCTTAGTGTTTCACTGTGGTTGAGTTTAATCCCAGCAGGCTGCTCAGAAAGCAGAGCAGCTGTGCTCAGCGCCCAAATGCAACATCCTTGGTCCCCGACTGGAAGCCCAACATAATGCTTCCTTGCTCTAAGAGATCCTTTATGAACAAACACTGAATATGATCTATTTCTGCTAATACTTCACTCTAAGAACTCTGTCTCTGAAATATATTGAATGTATTAAAATTTTATACATGTAAATTGCCCTACTATATTCAGGAAATTCTATTGACTATTCAGTTTGTTGGTTTATTCCCCCTCCTCCCCAGGAACTATTTGAGCAATGGTGGTGTCATTACCTTTAAATCATTATTAGAAGCCTTTTTGTAAAATTCTGACAGAGATATAAAGGCAATATCTTTACTACCTGAACTGTCTGTAATGAATCCAGTTCATCCCAGGTTCATCTTCCATCCACCTTAATTGCAATAATTTTGAGACATCTATAGGTGATGAACTTAAAAAACAATGTGCATGAAAGGTCAAAAATTCAAAATAGCTGTTTACTTTGCCAGTAAATGTCAGTTTACTCCATTGTTTGGCCCCTTGGATGCAAACTTACTTCTACAAAACAGTTTGAATAAATAGTTTTCATCACAAAGTTGATTAATTAGTTTAATTAAATGTCCAAAATGGATTGTGTGTGGATAAACACATATACACAATCTTTGTGTGCTGATTTTCTTGGGAGTTAGGGTTGCCTGGCACTTAAGAGGTTAACTGGAAACCAGGGGTATCCACAGTTTACAGATGGGATCAGAAAGAGGGAATGTAGCTTCTCCACTGAGGATTCAGTCAATATTCCATCTCTGTCTCTGTCTCTCTCTGTCTCTGTCTCTCTCTGTCTCAGTTTCTCTCTCTGTCTCAGTTCTCTCTCTCTCTCTCTCTCTCTCTCTCTCTCTCTCTCTCTCTCTCTCTCTCTCTCTCTCTCTTACTCTTTCTGCTCCTGCTAACATGAACAGCTCAAAGCCTGCACTTGAACAGGAAGACTAATTGGGACAGCCTAACCTTTAAGTGACCTATTCAAATTTTCTGGAGTCCTCTCCCTCACTTCCTCCTTCCCTGGTGGCTGTGATAGAATGCAGAGAACTCCTCCTAGTGGAAAGGAATGAGCACTTTTCAGCCTGGCCACAAAATGGCTTTCAGGGTTCTGAGTTTTCCAGCCTGGCTTCCCTGGGGCTTGGGTACCTTCAACTTCTGCACTAAAGAACCTCACAGTGCAGGAGCCCTTTAGAGATCTCATTAGAAGACACAGCTGGAAAGTTCCCGCAGGCGTCTTGGCAAAGATGATGAAAAAAGTTTTTAATTGATCTCAAAGGTATAAAAACTATTTAAGGATTTAAAAAGAAAACTGCCCTATGGGGTTCATTAAAACTTTGCCACTATTAATCACAGCAGCAGTGCTCTCAGCAGAAAACTGCTCTGGAGACCAGCGGGAAGGGAGTGGAGACCTTGGCCATCCGGGAGGGAAAACATCCGGGTTACTTAGCCACAGGGCAGCAGAGCTGTGTTCCCCTGTGGGTAGAGACCCCCTCCTGGGACACTGGGGCTCCCGGAAGTCTCAGCAATGAACTGAACTCTTAGACCATTCACACATTTAGGGAAAGAATAGTAAACCCAATAAACTGCCATGCATTCCAGGCAAAACATTAAGACTTCTATGTGTTTTTACCAGTCATCAAAATGACATGTAAGTAGATGATTATCTATCATCTCCCTTTTCATTAAAAAATAAGCAAGATCAATCAAGTTAAATAACTCATCCAAATCTATCTGAGACATAGCTCCAATAATTAGTGCTAATCCAATTTTTCTGCTGACAGAGTCTGACGTAAGGGGAAATATCTTTCCATATGTACTTACCAACCACTCCGCGTATTATCTCCTTGAAAACAGCAAGAGAGACAAAACAAAACAGTAGCTGAAGACATGAGGATAAAAGATATAAGCTAGAATTTCTTCAAATTAGCATTATTCCAATATTAATGCCTCAGCTGTTGCATGCCTGTCCCAGTTCCTGTTCATGTCATGGCCAAACACCATCATCCCTTTGATGCATACACCATGCAGGTGCTTTTGTTGATGCACTGACATAATGGAACCTTTTAAATAAACAGATGCTAGATTGGAGTCAAACTGCCCAAGCCTCTCAGCTACTCTGTGAATCTTCACCAAGTCTCATGGCATGGATAATGCTCAGGTTCTTAAAAGGTGTGAATAGGTCCTTCAAGAAGTGAAGGCCGAGATCAAATGTGCAAGAGATTTACTGTGGAAACATTGTAAGGAAAAATGGAGATGGATTGGATATAAGTACCATTTCAGTGAAGAAGAGCTAGAAATGAGTGAAGAATATGGATCATCAAGGGTCATGAAGAGAAAGATAGTACAAATGGTGATAATTTAAGGAGTTTAACAAAGGGTCTATTGACAAACATAAGGGGAAACCTCAAAGGAAAGGAAAGTCCCAGGTTCATTTAGGATCCCAGGCTTGTGAAAAATAGTCCTTTCAAGATATCTCAGCCTAAATGAGAGTGGAGATTGCCATAACTGCCTGCAGACAAGGAGGGCCATCTGATAGAACTGGGATGTCCTATCTGTAGGACCAGTGCTTACCCTACTAGAAGTCTCTCTCTCCTGTCTCTTGACTTTGCTTCCAACAATCTAAACCCAACAAGAAACCAGTGTGCAGTGTCTCATCTCCAACCCTGCATTTAAGGATCAGTTTAAACACTGAAATTACAAATGAAAAGCACAGAAATGTGGAAAACATGGCAGCAGCTACACCACAAAAAGGACACTAATTTACACCATGAGAACTGCAAGAAGACAGTGTTGGCTTAGTCACTCTCAACTGGAAACTTGTATACTGTTGATCTTCCAACAACTGGACATGTCTACAGATGCCGCAAAACACCTATTGTTATAGGCAACTGAGTTATATAGAAATATTATAGACAGTCAGACAGGGCTGGGTCTTCACAAGAGCCAGTGCAGAAGCCCAGATACCTTGCAATTGTGGGGGAGACAGACACCTCTTGCTGTGGGCCAGGCCCCAAGACACAAGACCAAACAAATGCACCCACATCCTAAAGGTTCATATTCTAAATAGGTCTCTAACACCCTGAGAAACTCAGGAGTCACAATTCTAACCCCCTAAGGGAAGAGTCACTGCTCTTTAAGCATGCCTCTTGCTGCATAACTGGCTTCCCCATTGTCCCTGATTTAATCAATTTTACCTGAGAAATAATCTTATTGGTTAGCCATAGTTCTGTCCCACCTTGTGCTCACCTTGTGAGTTCTCAGATTTTCCCCATCTTGGATGTGTCACATCTGGTTTTGCTCTACAAAAGTCCCTAGAAAAGAGAATCTTTGGAAACCTTCTTGGGACGCCTTTTGTCTCTCACACCGAAGCTTTCTTTCTCTCAATAAATATATTCAGCTTTTAGCCTCCATTGTTCCTATAATTCAGTCTTTGATTTTAGAAAACACAAACTTGTACTGGACATCCCTGTATCCCTATGATTCATTTGAGGTTATACATAAATTTTTCACCTAGGCAAATTTAGAAATACAAAACTTATGAAAAATGAGAATAGACCATAAAATATTCTATGCAAATATTGACAAAAAGGGGGAAAATTCTAGAAAATTTAATGGCTGATAGTACCATCACTAAAGAAAAATTTTAACTGCAAACTACAGAGATGTGATGTCTAAATCTTTTTTTCATGAAATTAAAAGAGGACTTAGGGTGTAGCGCTTCAGTAGAATGCCCACCTAGCATGTGTGAGGCCCTAGCTTCATGTTCTAGCACGGCACACTTAAAAGAAAATTCTCACTAAAATAAAAGATGTGGAAGACAGGCATAGCAAATATAATACATTCATTTTCCAGAAAATTTATATCATAAAACAAATGTACTTAAAAATACAACTCAAAAGCACTTTCCTCAAAGTAGAAGAAAACATGAATTATGAATTTAAAGACTGAATTCACACAGTATATCCCTGGGAAACTGACACAAAATGGTAATGCTACCAAGATAAAAACATTAAAACCTGCCAAGGATTTAGCATAAGCACCTGTCTTGCAAGCACACAGTCATGAGTTAGATCCCCGGAAAAAAAAACCCCAAAAAACATGAAAAGCAAAATATGTGGCTAACTAGGTAAAAAAAAAAAAGCTACTTATAGAATCACTGTATATATGCCGTGATTCTTACTGTATATGTGCAATGATTCTATAAGTAGCTTTTAAAATAGATTATTATAAAAATATATAATATATAAATATATTTTAAAAATTTTATATATATACATATGCATAGAAACACCCAGTGCCAAAGTTGGTTAATCTCCAAGAAAAGAAAATGTGAAAATGTGTTATTCTAAGCAAACACAAATGTACAGAAAGTGAAACTTGAAGGAATTAAAAGAATATCAATCCCGGAAAGTCTCCGGATTGAACATCCACAGTTTAGAGTGTGGATGGTGGAAGACCCAACCAATAGACTTGTAGTCTAACTGGAATCTAAAGCGAAGGCAGCAGGGAGGCTCACTGCCACCTGTCTGAGCTGCCCTGGGCTCTTTATCCTGTGCTGTGTCCCTCTGGCCTAACGCCCTGCCTTGGAGCCAGAGCACCGTGGACTGAGACCTCTACAAACTGTGAGCCCAAATACATACCTTGTGGGCGCCAGATATTTTGTCCCAGCAACAGATAAGTAATTAAGACAGTGATAAATATAAATATGATTACCAAGGTACAATAGAATGCAAATGCTAAATATACACCCTGAAAATAGAGAAATAACTAAAAATGTCAAACAAAAAGAAGCTGAGAAATTACGTGACACTGGCTTTCTCATTTTTAGTATCTGAGAATAAAAATATTTTACTTAGATCTGACAAATCAAGTTAAATATATATGAGTACATTTAATTGATAAAATAAATACAGGAAATGATATAATGATAAACTAAAATTAAGTGGTAGAGCAAGAGAAGGATTGCAGGCTACTAAATACATGGATAAATTCCATTATTTCCTACAGCTAATAATTACTTGGCTTTGACAGGTAGTTAATTCAATGAAAATAAATAAATATTAAGAATTTTTTACACATAGAAAAAAGTACAACTTTTTGAATAAACTTTATTACTGTTAATTATTAGAAGAATGTGCACAAAAGTGAAGTATATTATACAGATTTTTGAAAGCCTTAAGCCTACTAAGCACAACATAAAATCAGGTAATAGAACTGAGAACAAGCTGGCCTTTACAGAAAAGTTAATTAAAACACTGAGACTCCGTGGCTACCATCAAGAAATCATATAACAGCAAATGCCGGCAAAGCCATAGTGAAAAAGAAATTTTCCACATTGTTGGTGGAAATTTAAACTAGCATAACCACTATGAAAATCAATGTGGAGATTCCTCAAGGAACTTAAACTAGAAATTCTATTTGACCTAGCTGTTCCCCCTGTAGGTATCTTCTAGAAAGAATTAAATGCATCATGTTACAGGCATGTATGCATACTCACGTTTAAGCCAGCACAGGGCTAAACCTTGATGTGCTCACATGTCCATCAGTAGATGAATGGTTAAGAAAAATGCATTTATATACACAATGAAATAGTATTCTGCTGTAAAGAAAGATAAAGTTCAGTCATTATATACACAATGAAATAGTATTCTGCTGTAAAGAAAGATAAAGTTCCTACGGAAAATACATCCGTAGGAACACGGATGTATTTTCCATACTGCTAAGCAAAATAAATCAGGTACATGAGCTTAAATACTGCATGGTTTCTCTTTTATAAGAAATCCAAGTGATAAAAAAAGAGAAAAACTAAATGGTAAATAATAGGGATTGATCTTTCTTAAATGGGAATAAGAGTTGGAGGGAGGGGTGTGAAAGAGAGGGAGGGAATTAAAAAAGGAATTAAAGTGCATGATGTACATGCACCAACTCCACACAAGGAGTGCAAACAGTATGCACTGCAAACATGCAGCAATAACAATAAATGTCAGTAGTCTTAAACTTGTTTCTTAAAGGAGCTTATGAATTGGATAGAAAAAAAGCTCAGTTTTATTCTGTTGACAAAAAGCAGAGACAAAACAGATTAGCATCCTTATAAAGGCAAATGGAGGTAATGGCATACTGGGAAAGTATGGACAACAGTAAAGCATAGTTGAAACATTAGCAAAGAGTTAAGTGAGGTAAAGGTATTAATGTTCTATAAGAGCATTTATTAGCAACCAAACAATACTGCAATGAACACAAAAGGTATAAGGGTTGCAATAATATAAACTCCAGATGATCATTTTTCAAAAGGCAAAAATTATAATTGAGTAAAGATAAACAAAAGTAATAGGAGTTCATGTTTTTCACATCATATCAGATCATAGAAAAAGCTAAGACATAGTACATTAAACAGCACAATTAAGGTAAATAATGGTACACAGTCTCTAAATATTGAAAATAATAAACTTTGTAATAAACAGAATGTTTATTACATGACTAGGAAAATGTATTAATAAATATGAATAGAAACACTTTAAATAAACATATAAATACAGGAATTTTTGTTTAAAATAAAGATGGTTTCTCAAATCGGAGAAGTCAAGATAGATTATATAATAAATGTACTGAAAACACTTACTATAATAAAATTAGATTTATATCTCTTGCTTTAAAACTGTTATATCTCTCAGAAATATGGATCTATCCCCAAGATGTAAGGAAGCAGGGCAAACGTTCTCAATATGTACTCTGAATTTTATTATTTTTTTCTAAGGCCGGCTCTTGCTGTGTGGTTCAGGCTGGCCATGAGTTCATTATGTCGCCTAGGCAGGCCTTGAGCTCATGGTGATCCTCCTGCCTCAGCCTTCTGAGTGTTGGGATTGCAGGTGTGTGCCACCACACCTGGCTGTAGTCTGAATTTTAAAAATGCAAATTTTTAAAGCAAATTAAATGCAAAGACCTTCTCTCTACAAATGAGCTTAGTTTTATAAACAAGCAACCAATAGTGTGCTTTTGTATTTTTCTGATTGTAAAGGGAACATACATTTTGTTTTAGAAACTGAATATAGAATTTAAAACAACCAAAGCAGTTTAAACTGCAACTCCAATAATGCAAATGAAAGCAAAATATATAGTAGCTATCTCTCCCTTTCTTCTTAAACATGTTTATTTAATTATACTGTTCAAATCATATATAATATCAAAACAATGTGGAATGATTTACTCATAATATTTTTTCTCAATTTTATTCTACAATATATTCTTTTTTTTTATTTTACAGACAATAAAACCAAACAAAATGGAACAGAATGCATCCAATCAAACAAACCAGTGTAACTGACACAGGACTTCAAAACAATACCAAATCAACAATAGTTGTTTTCAAAATAGCTATAGAAACCTTCAGACATAGTAAAAATCAAACAAAACAGAACAATGTAGAACCAATAAACACAAAACAGTAAATGCCATAAAAGACTTGAAAACAAGATAATAGCAAACCCAAAATGGCTACCATAATATATCTTGTTATCTTTGAAATAGCTGCCCATGTCATTGGATATAATAAAATCAAACAGAAAAAAACAGAATAAACTCAATCCGACAAAACAATGAGAATGATACAGGACTTCAAAATGAAATAATAGAGAATTAGCAGTGGCTACCACCTTCAGAAGGAGATGCTCCATAGATGCTACATTGTGTATTGTTGTCCTCTGAACAAATGATCAGACTACCGACTTTAGACCTGCAAAGTCAGTGAAACACTAAACACTGCAAGCACTAAATTGTATTTTATCTCAGCAGCTATCATCACAGCCTGTTTTTCTCCAGATCAGCTGATCACCTGCCAGTGGGGAGAGGGCAGTGGATCTCCTTGTTTCCCAGCCCAAGCCCCCAAAGAGGCTACCGTCTGGATCTGGTTCTACCCTCAGTGGGCTGCACGTGGCACTGATTCACAGGGAGGGCTGGCTTCTTGGTGACTCCTTGTTCTCTTCCCCTACAGTCTGTGAATCCACAGTTGTATTCTAATGTCCATCTCTGTCTTTGATTTCAGTGTTTGTCACCCATTGCTACTTTGTAAATCATCTAATAAAATTTTCCAAAGCACACTATTTTCACTTTGTTTGTTATTTGAAATACATGCTTTTTAATTGAGATATACTTTTTTAATGGAAATCTTTTTCCAAGCTACAAGTATCCATTCATACATTAATATATATATTTTTAGATTTATTCTTAATGTATTTATAAATTTTAAGTCTAATCACTGTCACTTAAAGAACTTTGGTGAGCAACTCCAAGCTTTCACCTTTTAGGTCAGTCTTAGTACTGACTCATGGTTTCCTGGTTTATTGTTAACCTTATGTCAGACTGATTTAAAGCACCTTTTATAGTTGAGCAGTATAAGCATTCTTTTCACTTAGGTAATATGCTCATCCTTACATCCTATTCTTAAACACATTGCCCCCTAAATCTCTTTCTTGTCTCCTGTTTCCATTGCATGAAATATTCTTTACTTGCTTCTCTAGCTATCCAAAGCTTACAGTCTTCAAAACTGAACACAAACTCTACCTCTTCTAAAAATTTTTTTATGTTTTATTCATTCAGCGTATTTTTCTTATTCTTTTGAATAAGGGTAAGTCTTGTTATGACTTTTGTCTGTAATATTTTATTAAGCAGTTGTTGCTCATATTTGAATGATTTAAGTACCTTCTTATCTATCACCTTTTGCTTATTGATATGTCACCTTCTTGGTGGCAAGTTAAATGAGGGTAGAAACCATGGTTTACAATGCTGTATGCTATCTAAAAATTTATTTTGCACAATAAGGACTGAGTTTTATGCAGAGCTGACAGACTTTAACATTTCTGGATCCCAATTTACTCACTTGTATTTGGGGAATGTTGGGTCAGGTGACGTTTCTTCTGAGGCTGTCTCAGTTTTAACTCTGTAAACCCAATTTAATTGTTCAGCATTACTCATATTTCCCACTAGATGGTACTAATGCCAAACAAATATTGCTTGAGAAAGCTGATAACAATTTAAAAATTGCTCTCACAAATAAATATTTAGTGCAGGTAAGTCGTGTATAATGTCTGTCATTTGAGAAAGAAGTTAGAGATGGATGCATACATTAGTGACACTGTACCAACCATGGAACCAAACCTGTTAATCTCCTCCAAAAATTTCCTTTTGTCCTTGTGTGTTGGTTCTCTTTTTTGTAAGAATGTTTAACATGTTATCTTTCCTTTTACCATTTTTTAAAATGCATATCACAGTATTTTGAATGCTGAACACTATGCTGCATAGCAGATCTCTAAAACTTATTTGTCTGGCAAAACCGAAACTTCACACCCATTGAGCAACCACTCCCCACATGCTCCTCTGCTCTACCACTAGAAGTCAACCATTCTATGAGTTTTAGTCCACCAGAAACTCCCGTAAGTTGGTATCCCTGATGTATGAATATGTCCAGATATATTAAAAATATGTGAATTGCTACATACCGATTATATTCCAATAATGCTATGTGGTTTTGTCTTTAACTGGAGAGTTAGTTACAGATAAGCAATGAATATTCTCAAAACAAGTAACTTGGAGTAATATTTGAAAAATTAAATACAAATACCTTATTTAACAAATACTTACTGATTGAGTGCTTGGTATACAGTGTGATATTTGTCTGGGCCTACAGAAAGATGAGCTACTTATGAGTATTCATAGTAAAAGAGAGCTGTAAGATCTTTTTACAAATCATAATGCAGATAAATGTAAGAATATCCAAGAGAATGCAGATATTTTTAGCTATAAGAATTAGCTTCACTCTGTATGAGAATTGGGATGTTTAAGTTTTAATGTTTCAACAATGGCAGCCAGTAAATCCCAAGCTAAAGTCTTTGTATTTCATTCAAGTAGGAAATAGGAAAAAATGGAAGATTTTCTCACATTGAGTCACATCGTCAAAGTTACAATTTTAAATGGCTGTGCAATAGGAATAAGGAAAGAGACAAGGTGGCAAGTGGAAAGAATAGAATGGTACCTACATCCACAGGAGAGATGGTGACAGCCTGAGGATGGATGGAGGGAACAGTGGAGAAGGCTAGAGGCACTGAAGGATACAGGGAAAGGTGGATCAAAGCACCGGCAAGAAAAATGAGAGAGACAATCGCCACATAACTTGGAGAGAGCTGGAGTCAGTTTTGTTATTATGAATGATAAATGGATCACCCAGTGATTCATTTTGAATATCTTGGGTCTTAGAAACAGACACTTCAGTCCCTCTTCTTCAGTGAATACCAGTTGCTCTGAACTTTCTGCTTCCAGAGTGAGATATATATTTTTTGATAACTTAGAAAGCTACTAGAGCTAGTTGTGGTGGTGCATGCCTCTAATTCTAGCACTCTGGGAAACTGAGGCAGAAGGATTACAAGTTTGAAGTAAGTCTTGGTAACTTAGTGATTTAGCAAGACCTTGTCTGAAAATAAAATATTTTTAAAAGGTTGGTGACATCAACTGAAGAGTGAGTAAAAAGATGTAGTATTTTTATACAATGGAGCACTATGCACCTATAAAGAAGGATCACATTGAGGATTTTATAGATAAATGGATGTGACTCATAAGTGAAATAAATCAAACTCACCTGTGTAAATACAGTATTGTCTCTCTAGTGTAAGCAACTGAAAGAGTGAATAAGATACAAAATCTTCAGTAAATACTGTGAAAGGGTAAGAAACTGCTCAAAGGAGAAAAAATAACTCAGACAGGAAAAAGGAAAAAAGAAGGAAGGGAAAAGAAAAAAGATATAAATTTGTACATACACACTTAAGATAGCTAAGATGATTGTACCACTATTTCTATTAGTTCTTAGAATAAAACAGGTAACATTAATAGGATTAGACCAGTTTTGCATGTCTATATCTGGTAACATGAGTAACCCTTTTAAAGATAACTATGCAAAATAACAACCTGTTATATTCTTACCATCTTATTTTGAAAGTCTATATTATTATTGTTTTGAGCTCTTCATTATTGTTATTTATTGGTCTTTTTTGTTTCTTGTATTTTGTTTTGTTTGGTTTTGCTTTTCTCTCTAATACTGAAAGGACAGATGTACAAGTATAGGTTTATACTGCCTAGAACCTCTCTTAAAAAATTTATAAGAACTGCCTTTAGTACATGTGATGGTATGAACAGCTGCTTTGAAGAAAATGAGACATTGTAGCCATTGCTGGTTTTCTAACATATTGTTTTGATGTCCAATAATGCTTTTATCTTTTGTTTTGATTGGTTTAATCTGCTTTCTATTATTTGATTTCAGTATGTGTGATGGCATGGATGCCTATTTTGAAGAGAACAAGAGGCATTATGGTAGCCATTGTGATTTTCTTATTGTCTGGATTTGAAGGCCTGTAATGCTTTCATCCTTTATTTTGATCAGCTTTATACTACTTTTTTGTTTGAATTCATTGTGTATGAAGATACGGACAACTATTTTGAAGAAAACAAGAGACATTATGGTAGCCACTGTTGACTTTCTGTTGTCTTGTTTTGAAATACTGTGTTGCTTACATTGTTTTGTTCTGATCTGCTTTGCTCCCTTCTATTTTGTTTTATTCTCTTTAAAATGAATAAAAGGGGTTGGTGATGTAGTTTAGTGCAAAAGCCCTGGGTTCAATCCCCAGTATAGAACAAAAACAAACAAAGACAGCTACTGAATCTACTGAGTCACAGGACTATAGAAACATCTAAAGTAAATATCTCACACTCTCATGGTTGGGCTTTGTTAATGTTCTGCTCACAGCTACAGTTCTAGACAAGTCTTTGATGCTTCTTTTAAGAAATGTTTCAAGACATTCAGAATAGTACTGCAGAAAAGCCCATGGACGGTTCAGGAAGCTTCTCTGTCCTTTTCGGTCTTCTCAGAAGAAAATCTCTTTAATTCATCTCAGCTCAGTTTAATAGTGCTGAGTACCCACACTAGCCTGAGGCTCCAGGTACATAAGGGCAAGATTCCTGCTCTCTTGAGCTCAGCCATGAGGTTGTAGGATATCAGAGTATGCCTCAGGTGTGGAAGAACATGCTCCAGCTGTTCTCATTGCTGAAGGAGGTGATGGATAAGCAAACTAGAAGGAAAATAGGAGCAGCCAATTAAGAGTGTGTTTGGCTCAAAAACTGGCTTGAACAAAACAAGCATGTTGTGTTTTGGAAACTACAAGAAGTTTGAGAACATAAAGTTCTAGTTTGGAGTGTTAGGAAGTAAAGCTGTTGGGAGCCATTGAAGCTGGGAATTGATCACGTGTGCAGGGCTGGGGCATGGCCATCCCAAGAACAGAGACTGCCTTGGGCAAGCCACATGAAGAAGCAGCTTCAGCCCAGAGAACACCCAGCCCCAAGACAATGCAAACAGGGGGTTGCTAGGACAACAGGGTGTCATGTGATATTAAGTTGCTAAAATGCATAAACATAAACGCCCCTGCAGTGAGGGGGCAGGTCCTTTCCTCCCATCGGGAGAGTAAGAGCCCCACCTGACCCCAGCTTTCCTCTTTTCTTTATCTTTCTCATCCTCTCACATTCTTTCCCACTGGAAAACATCCAGAGCTGTGTGGGTCATGGCGTGAAGCCTCAGAGACTGATGCAAAGGAGAGAAAACCAGTCAGGAAAACAGCAGGGAGAGCCCGGCAAGATGTGGACGGAAAGTGTCTTCAGAGGAGGCTGATGGGGAAGACTGTTGTTTCATTTAGGGTGTGTGTGTGTGTGTGTGCGCGCGCGCGCGTACATGCACATGTACGTGTGTGTGTGCATGTGCGTGTGTATTTTTTCTCTGGGTATAAGTGACACGCTATTTACAAACAGGAAAATAAAAAATGGGAAATATGTGGTCATGAAGAATGAGGGGAAAGAGATGCTAAAATCTTGCCTGCCCTCCACCCATAGGCAAATATTTCCTAACTTTCAGTGTCTGTTCTTCCAGATTTCTTTTTCTTAGGAAAGTCACAACCACATGGTCTTAGCACACCACAGGGGTCTTTCAACATCTCCGTTGACACATGAATGAAGAAAGGGACCGTCCTGAATGTTAAATGTGCTTTCTATGGACTTGCTACTGGAGGCTGCTCTCTGGGTTGAGCCTGATCGTTACCATGACAACCTTTGTCACACAGCAGGCTGATGAAGCTGCTCTGACCCAGGAGCTTTGCCTCCTCATTTGGTGATTCACAGTGTTTAACATCTAGTAAATGGCAGCCATCTTCCTGCCGATACCCTGTCAGACAGCAGAAATCTTTTAGGGCATAAACCTTGTGTTTCAATATGACCTGCTTCCTTCAGTATGCACTTGTGTGTGTGTGTGTGTGTGTGTGTGTGTGTGTGTGTGTGTGTGTGTAGGGGGCAAAACTGGGCAATCAAAAAGTGTCCTAATGATTCTGGCAGTGCACAAATGGAAAAACACCCCAACATTTTGTGCCTATTTTACCATTCTTTATTACTCTGCCTCGATGTGAGATCCTTAACATGGCAAGGGAAGTGTTCACTCAAGATATAGATGTTGTTTGATTCCCGGTACCAAAAAAAAAGAAAAAGAAGAAAAAAAATACAGATGTCTCAGTTCTCCAAACCCAGTTGGGCTATTAAGCTTACATATGATTAGTATTTGACCCCCTACCCTCACCTCTGCACCTCTTAGCTTATTAAGACTTCCTGTTTTCCTTTTCCTAGTTAGATCTGCATGCCATACATGCATATATTTTAATGGAACCATGCCTCCAATAACTTTTGTGATTGCTTATTCATAAAAATTTCTCACCATTCAGTATCATGAGCCTCTTTCTATGTCGCTTTTTAGCTACATTTTCCACTATGAAGATAAGCTACATTTTACTCCATCAATCTCTTTTTATCATGCTGCCTGAACTTTTCTGTTATAAATTTTGCAATCAGTTTTTTTTTACATATATGGTACTTATTTTTTCGGTATGAATATCTGAATTAAGTTTTCTTATACTACCACTATGATTCGCCTTTTTCATGGATCATGCTACTCTAGTTCTTGCTGTAAGAATTTATGGTCTATATTTGCTCTGACAATAACACATTTTCTCTAAATAAAAATTAAATTGTTTACTGGATACTTATTACATGTCAAACACTAATCCAAATACTTTAATCTTCATTAATTTATTTCGTTCTTGAAACAATGCAATGGAATAGGCATAGTTAATGAACACAACTTACATGCGAAGTAAAATGCTATCCACCCCTCCTCTGGTCTCCTTGTTTGCTGTTCCTAAAGCATGCTACAGTCAGAAATAATCACCATACACCCACTTTCTGCTCCTACCCTCACCACTGCCCAGATCTAATCTCTGACTTCTATGACTAAGAGGCTGAATTCTGTCATCTGCGTCTGCTGACTTCAGACTGTATAGCTTCAAGTTGGATTCCGACAATGGTGATGCCAGTAGGACAAAAGAAGAGAAGGAGAGAGAGAGAGAGAGAGAGAGAGAGAGAGAGAGAGAGAGAGAGAGAGAGAAAGAGAGAGAGAGCACTCTGGTTTTTCTTTTGACTCTCTCCGTAATTTGCCCATCGTCTCAGCCTAGCTGAATTTTCTCAGGCCTCCAGTTTCCATCAAACGACCCATGCCTCTCAGCTCTGTCTCCTGTCAACTTTGGTGACAGGCTCTCTTTTGGCTGTTCTGCCAGCCCTAGGGATATAAATGGTTTCTCATGTGTTGCTGTTCTCTGAAACCTCACCATTCCTGGTTTATTCCTGTTGCCCACTCCTCCCTGTAAGCTCTGCTGAAATTATAGTGCCTTCATTTGAATCATCCAGGGTATACTGTTTCCTGGAGAAGATCTGATAGAATCAGCATATCCTTTTCATTTTATTCATGACATTTTTTTTTTACAATCTGAAGTCAAGCTACACATATTTTGTTCTCCTGATTATTTAAAATACACAAGTGAAAAAATAAAATACAGTGCATAAGTGGAAAGATACCACCTTATTAAACTCTATATTCTCAGCATGCAATAAATGTTGGTTTTATTTATTTATCTGTGAATTCGTTTATCAGAGTGTATGCATATTAAATTCCTCACTAAGGTAAAAATTGTATCTATGTTTCTATCAAAGATATGATTTAAGTCATAACATTCCTGTTAGCTCCTTCTATAACGAGAGCAAACTCTGACAGCTCATCAAGTTCCTGGACAAAGGATCGAGACCTCAACACCCTCTCCATTATCCGCTACATCAAAGCACATAGCAGCAGTCCAACAACTGAGTGATTTCTACAACAACAGAGTCCTGTGTTTTCACTGATTAAAGATAATGTTTTTCTTTGAAAATTATCCTTATTTCACAGGCAGTCTTAAAAAGTAGGAGGCAGTCTGGCAGTTTGCACAGGTAGAAAAATTAATTTTAATTAAAAAAAATCCAGGTTCATCTTCACTGATTGACTGGAGGGAGATACCACTGTTGATTTGGCTGAAGGCTGGAGCAGCACAAAGATTACTAAAGGATATCTGATGAACTTCGAGGCCTCTGCTCCAAAATGGCAGGGACAAATCAGAGGATGAATAGGAAAGCTGGGGTTTAGCAGAGAATTTTGATAGGGAGAATGAGTTTGAACAAAAATATATACAAAGAAAAAAGACTTGGGGCAGGTAAGGAAAATCAATGCAGAAGAAACGGAGAGAGAGCTGTGAGGGCGCCTCTTTCTCAAGCAGGAATGTCAGTCTTCATACTGCGGTAGCAAAAAGCTGGTTAAAACACCACCATGCTGTCTTTTGATGCAGACTATGTACCTAGACTGAAATATCATAAAATACAGATAGGAAAATTTCAGACTATCAGAGTAATTGGCTACTTCCTCTAGAAGCTCAACTGTAAAGAAATAAGTTTAGGTTGTGTCTGAAAATAGGAAGAAGCACATAGGTCTTTGTCAGGGATTCTAGACTGTCTCCTAAAGCCTCGTGTGCTCAGAGATGGGGCTTCTCGGAGGTGATTGGGTGATGGGGCTTCTAAAGGTGGCTTGATGTTAGGAGGCAGGGCCTTGTGGGAACATCTGGGTACCAGAAAGGGTACATTTCCCTCCTTGGCTTCTCCCTTCACTCCCTGCTTCCTGAGAGCTATGATATTAAGCAGCTTTCCTCTGTCACATTCCTCTACATGGGGGCTACCAGCTACAGACTGATTCCTTTAAAAATGTGAGCCAAAAGAAACCTCTCCTCCTTTACAATTGTGGGCAGCAGGTACTGTGCCCAAAGAGAAGAAAGTGACAAAGTAGCTAAGACAATCTTGTCGAAAAGAAACTTCTTTTGGTCTTTAGTCAGCAGTGCAAATTGTCAGAGTTTCTAGCGGGCTCCAGTCTAGCGGGAAAGGTAAACCAGAACTCTGTAACACTAGCTAACCTCCATTCAGGAAACTATTGAAATCCCTGTTATTCCTGGCAGAAATTGCTCACTTGCACTGTAAAAGGCCATTTATTCACAGGGCACATGACATAGGGTCCAAGTGCTAGTTAGCAATTATTTCCGTAGAACTATTGTTTCAATTAATCCAACATCATCAACCAAAGTATGTGTCATTAAAGACAAATAGGATAATGAACTCTGAAGACATTAATTTTAGAACATGTAGAAATTCTCAGACCTAATCTTTTTGTTTCAAAAAACCTTTTGAATTATCATATCCATTTTTACTGCTCTTTACTGACCCTCATCCCCAGTCTTCACAGTCTAAGCCATTTTTTGCATCCCTGGAACAAAATACCCCCTTACACCCACAACTTAAAGAAGGAGGTTTATTTTGTGGTTTCCGTTCAGAGTTGTCTGGCTTTAAGGCTGAAACAAAACTCTAAGGCAGAGGAAATTTGTTCTCTATGTGGTGACCAAGAAGCAGCAAGAAAAGAAGAGATTAAAATATACCTTTCCAAGGTCACACTAGTAATAATCCACCTCATCAGACCAGGCCCCACTTTTTTTGTAATTTTTGTTTTATTTTAAAAAGCAAAACAGAAAAAAAGGAGAAAAATGATACAGAATTTCAAAAAAGAAAAAAAAAGTAGAGAATTAGCACTAGTTAATATATTTCATATTGTTATCTCAGAACTAGTTGTTCAGGTTAAAAAATCTAAACATGAAAGTGATCAATCAAACAATGACAGCACAAACTCTTCTGTTTGATGAACTAAGAGAGGTTAGTAATATACTTATATATCTAGCATACATATACATATATACATTTGTATGTTAACCAACATACATATAATCTTTTCCTTTCTTCTGTTTTTCCTTTCTCCTATCCTAGTAGTTTGTTCCTTTTGAGCTCTTTCTTTCCCTTTCATTATTACAATATCTATTGTATATTTTGGATCTTATTACTCTTTCAGATTTTTATTTTATTTTTTCATACTAGGGAGATAATATATTTCTAAATGTGAGTTTGATTTATTTCACTTATGAGTATGTCCTCAAGTTGCCTCCCTTTACTTATAAATGCCTCAAGAGTATCTTTTTTTAGAGCTGAGCAATAGTTCATTGTATAAAATTATCACATCTTTGTTATATATTCTGCAGTTGATGGGTATATTCTGAAGTTGATGGGCTATTAGAAATTGGGCTGCTATAAACATGGGTGCACATATATCACTGTGGCATAACATTTTCAATTTTTCTGGGATAATACCCAGCAGGGAAATACCTGGATTAAATGAGACTTCCAATCCTAGTTTCTTGAGGAATCTCCACATTGATTTCCACAGTGTTTGACCAGTCTGCACTCCCACCAGCAGTGGAGAATTGTTCCTTTTTCCCAATAGCCCCACCAACATTTGTTATCAATTGATTTCTTGATGGCAGCCATTCTTTCTGGAGTGAGATGGAATCTCAGTGTTGTTTTAATTTGCATTTCTCAAATGACCAGTGATGTTGAGCATGTCTTCATGTATTTATTTGCCATTTGTATTTCTTCATTTGAGAAATATGGCTTCATGTCAGATGCCCCTTTTTGGATTGGGTCTTTGAATTTGGGGGGCCTGATGTTTGTGGTGTTTGCATTTTGTTCATGAATGCTTTGCTCCCTCTGTCTTCAAAATTTCTACCTACCTTGTCTTCCAGTAGATTTAGTGTTTCTGTTTTAATATTTACATCTCTGATCCATTATGACTTTAGTGCATGGTGATAAACATGGGTCTAATGTGAGTCTTTGGTATGAAGAAAGCCAATTTTTGCAGCACCATATATTAAATAGCCTATCTTTCTTCCAGTAAACATGTTTGGCCCTTTTGTCAAAGATAAGGTAGCTAAGTGTCTTTGTAGTTGTGTCTGCATCTTCTAATCTGTTCCTTTGACCCCCAGGTTGATTTCTTTGCCAGTACCATGCTGATTTTATCACTGTAGTTTTGTACTACAATTTCAAGTCAGGGATTGTGATGCTTCCTAGCTTGCCTTTGTTGCCCAGAATTTTCTTTGCCATTCTAGGTCTCTTCTGTTTCCAAATGAATTTTAAGAGTGTTTTCTCTAGATCTGTAAGGTATGTTATTAGCATTTTGATTTGAATTGCATTAAATATGTATAACTGTACTGGGAGTATGACCATTTTCACAAAGTTAGTTCTTCCTAATCAAAAGCAGGAGATATCATTCCATTTTCTGCTATCTTCTTCAGTCTCTTTTTTTAGAGTACCATAGTTTTCAACATATAGGTCTTTTAGATCCTTTGTTCGGTTGATTCTTAAGTACCTCATTGTTTTGGATGCTATTGTGAAAGGTGCTATTTGCATAATTTCTCTCTCAGTGAGTTTGCTGTTTGTGTACAGGAATGCTATTGACTTTTGACTGTTGACTTTGTATCCAGCCACACTGCTGAATTTGCTTATTAACTCCAGTAGTGTTTTGATAGAGTTTTTGAGATCTTCTGTGTAGAGTAGCATGTCATCTGCAAATAGTGGTAATTTAACTTCTTCCTTTCCTATGTTTACTCTTTTATTTCTCTCTCTTGTCTGATTGTTCTGGCTAATGTTTCCAGAACTATATTGAATAGGAGTGGTGATAATGAACATCCTTGTCTTGTTCTTGATTTTAGAGTGAAAACTTTCAGTTTTTGTCCATTTAGTATAATGTTGGCTCTTGGTTTGTCATATATGGCCTTTATCAGATTGAGGTAGATACATCTATTTCAAGTTTCTGTAGGGTTTTTGTTTCATGCATTCTACATATTTATTGTTCATTCAAGATTACCATCATATTCCCATGCTCCTGTAATTTTTTTATCTATATCTTCTCTAGCTATGCCTAGAAACTCCTTTATTAAGGTTGTTATTTCTTTCTTTACCTGAGAGACTATTTCTAATCTGATTTCATCTATGGCCTCATGGATTTATTTCTTGATTTCACTTGCTATGTTTTCAGGAATTTCAGGTGTACGGCTTCTAATATGCTTTATTTCTATGTTCCCTGTGCTTGTTCCTGATGGACTGGATGTTTAAGATTGCATTTTGCTGTTTCATTTTGTATTTTCACCTCTTGGGTTAATTTTTGGTCTTTTCAATCCCACTAGTCTCAACTGTTTATTGTGTGTGGCTTAGGGTCCTACTGTGTGGTTGATGTTTGTCCAATTTCTGGGTTTCACAGTGAAGATGAGGGCCAGTTACCTGAATTCCTCCTGCAAGGACTATTGGGTGAGTCCTATATTATTCTTAGGTTGAGGGTTTACTTACGTCAATACTCTAGGAGTAGTGACCTAAGTGAACCTTTAGTTCCTATTGTTACTGTGACTTTAGGCTGTTCCAGACCACCAGATTTACCTGGCTATAGTGTGCACTACAGCTGAGACCCTACTGTGTCACTGGGTGTCTCATAGGCCCTTTTGATTATCTCTAAGTTTGGGGAGGCTTTGTTAGAAATGCCCTCAACCCACCTGGTGTTCTCTATATGGAAGAAGGACTAACCCACACTCTTGCTAGACTTGCCAAGGACCTAAAGCTGGGGAGAAGTTCACTGCTGCTCCTGTTTACCCACTGAGGTCCTCCATTTGAGGGGGAAACTGAACACACTGTCACAAGCCCTCGGAAGTCCTCTATGTGGGGGGGGGTTTGCTGAGGCTTCCACCAGCCCACCAAAGTTCTATAGGTGGTGGAAGGGGGCACTAGTTGTCAGTTGGATGCTGTGGTCTTTTGGTTGGGGGTCAAGGGTGACAGACGATTCCAATGATCCATATGTCCATGGATGAAAAGGCAGTGGGGCCAATGATCTGCTGACTCCCAGGTCTGTGGAGTGAGGAGGAGGGCAAGGCTGATGTTCCTGACAATGTTTAGGTCCATGGAGCAAGAAGGGTTTTAGGCCAATGATCTGCCAACCCCTAGGTCTATGGAGTAAGCCCCACTTCTGAATAGTACATTCAGATACTGAATTTATCAGTGGATGAAACTACTCATGAATACAGAATCCCCATGATCTGATCACCCTCCAAACACATTCGAGTTTTGAAGAGCATTTTAGAACTAAACTATAACACTGTCTCTCTAATTTTAGGTACAAATGTTTTGCTTTTATCTCTAGACCAAGTTGGTTGTAACAATGAAAACAAAAGTCAACTGAACTTTGATGGTAGGTATATTGAGAGAGAAACCCCAAGCCAGATGGTTAATAATGTGATTATTCAACTCCTGAAGTCCCAAAAGTGAATAAAGAAGTGAGTTTCTGTACTGTTGTAGTCCTATGTAGATAGATAAGTAAATAACTTCATTTAACTAGTCTTTCCTGGCCCTTAAGGTAACCTTGCCTCTATTAACCTGGAAATCATGTTGCTTGTCAACTGTGTAGTGTTCATCTACAGTTTTTTAGGAAAAATAAACTCTCAACTGATAAATTACATCTGAAGTTGGAGGAACGATAAAATAACTATAAACAGGTGGTAATCTACTAGGTGTGTGTGGTGTTTTTTTATAACTGGTATGTCATAGTGACACCAGAAGCTGTCTCTGAAATTCTGAGAGCTACTGGCTCCTGTGGGTCACGACACTTTAAAGTCAGAGAAATTCCTGTACCTCTGATATGGCCTCCAGCCCTTGATGTGAGTTGTCATGTCAGCAGCTATGCAAACCATTGCATGGATTGGTGACTGCAGAGGGGTGTGCCTGACATTGTCCTACTGAACAACACTTGCTCTTCCCCGATTGTCCTCTAGGCACTTGTTCCTAATGTGGCCTGGGAAGTCTTTTGTGTCTGAATATTAAATAAGCCAGTGAAGAGGCCGCTGGTGAGCACAGCACACACACCTAGAGTGGGACATTTCCCTGTTATCTAACTCAGCTATGATTATGGAAGACAATGGGAAAGAGCTGATGCCAGAAAATAAAAGAAGCATCCAATCCCATTGGTCAAGGAATCCAATCCTATCCCACCATAGGGTAAATTTGTTATTATTGCCCACAAACAATGATATACACTGGCATAAACTGTCAACTATCATTGTCTCCCTTTCTTCACCTTCCCAAATGTTTAAAATCTGCGTAAGAGATCATTTTGCTATAAAAAGGAATGATACTTCATAAAACTAATGAGCATATGCCAGTATTGTTAATCAGATTAACCAGCTGGTAAGAGAACCTGCATGAGAACTAAAGATAATACTCTACTAACATTGATGGATAAGTATTTAAATATCAGAAAAAGAGCATCAAAATAAGATTATTAAATTATATTCCAATATGAGTAAATTCATACAGTCCCATAATTCATATCAACTTTATTCAACTTCATTACCTAGGCCACAAAATTGTAATATATCAATTTTTGCCTGTTAATCTTTAACTTTAGAGGGCTCTATCCCCTCCATTTTTGTGAGTTGTAAATTGTTGATTAAATAGATGGCAGCATTCGCTAGAATCTCACATTAGGATTAGAAATGCTTATTAAGAAATGATCTGTAATGATTACAAAAAGTCAAATGTTATCCTTTTCCTAACTTTGAGACAACTGAATGAAAGGAAACAAACACACAATCAATGTTAGAGCTCTATTTGCACATATACTTTGATTTGCACATACATTTTATTTTATACCTACATCTTGACCTTGTGCATAATGGTACTTTACATCACCTCCGTTTAACATCAGTTGATGAGGTTGGGGGTTATGAATAAGTGTGAATGTGCATTTTATAAAGTTTATCCTGGGGAGTAAGTTATGTGAGGGGTTTACACAACCAAAATTGAGTGGTATAGTGGGCATTGCCTCTTTTGAAAAGCTCAATATCAACTGCTCCTTCTTGTTAGTTACAGAATCACCAATTTCATTGAGATTTCACTTTCTTATTGCCTTCCTAGCTTCAGATATGTGCTCTGTTGGCAGCAACCCATAGCATGTTCCATTCTCTTGGCCATAGTGATCATTTCAGGGGCAGGCATTGACATGGGACTAAATTTTAGACAGTAAGAGTTAAGGAGAAGTTTTTAAGGGTTTGGTGGAAAGAAGTGTCCTTGCTTTTCCATAGTTAGTGCTTATAGAGGCACCTTTTTCCTGCTGGATGAAGCATAGAATCACAGAGGATGGTGACAGCTGTCTGATGACCACAAAGAGTCAGCTCAAAGAGGGGACAGTAAGAGACAAAGGGTCTGTGAGGTTTTTATGATACAATTAATGATCTCAACTATGCCCAACTTTGTTCAATTACTCAAGGTGATAAGGTCTCATTACCATTCAATCTAGCTTGACTCAAACTTTCAATGCATGCCTCCAAAAATTTATATAATTAACCCTTGGAGAAAGCAAAGTTTCCTTGAATTTTCTATTGATTATTCCATAGACCATTTTCCTAAATATATTTTTCCTGGGTCTTTGCTTGTTGTAGCATATATATATATATATATATATATATATATATATATATATAACTCAGGGTATTAGCAGTTTCACTTAACATGAAAAAATTTTTTAATAAGATGAGATTCCAGTTGTGAATTCTGGGAAGAATTTTTCACATGGTTTGATTATTGTTTATGAATGCTCTACCTATGTCTTCAAGATTTCTACCTATATTGTCTTTCAGCAGATTTAGTGTTTCTCTTTTAATATTTAGATCTTTGACCCATTTTGACTTTAGTTTAGTGTATGATAGACATGGATCTAGGTTTAATTTTTGACATATGGAAAGCCAGTTTTTCCAGCATCACTTATTAAAGAGGCTGTTTTTCATGTTTGGTCCTTTTGTCAAAGACAAGGTGGCTAAGTGTGTTTGTAGTAGTGGCTGTATCTTCTAATCTTTTCCACTGATCTTCAGTTCTGTTTTTTTTCCAGTACCATGATGATTCTATCACAGTAGCTTTGTAGTATAATTTCAAGTCAGGGATTGTGATGTCTCTTACCTTGCCTTTGTTGCCCAGAACTGCCTTCACTATTTTAGGTCTCTTCTCCAACAGAGTGAAAAGAAAAAAACTACTAATTGGGAAAAAAATCTTACCCAACTCTCCTCTAGACAAAGGATTTTTGTCTAGAACATATAAAGAAATAAAAAGATCATCTCCCAAAATTGAAAGATCCAATCCAAAAATGGGCATCTGAGTTGAATATGTACTTCTCAGATAAAGAAATACAAATGGCAAATAAATATGTAATAAAAAACTTTTAGCATCAATAGTCATTAGAGAAATGCAAGTTAAAATAATTCTGAGATTCCAACTCACTCCAGAAAGAATGGCCAAGATCAAGAAATCAACCAATAACAAATGCTGGAGTAACTGCTGGGAAAAAGGAACCCTTCTCCACTGTTGGTGGGAGTGTAGACTAGTGAACTGACTGTGGAAATCAGTGTGGAGGCTCCTCATAAAACTAGGATTAGAGGTTCTATTTGACCCAGCTATCCTGCTTCTAGTCATCTTTCCAGAAAAATTAAAAATACCACACCACAGTGATATGTTTGCACCCATGTTTATAGCAGCACAAATTATAACAGCCAAATCTTGGAAGTAAACCAAATGCCCATCAACTGAGGAATGGATAAAGAAGATGTACTTATTTTTATTCAATGGAGTACTGCTCAGCTATAAAGAAAGATCACCTTGAGGCTTTTATAGGTAAATAGATGAGATGAGACCATCTTGATAAGTGAAATAAATCAGACTCACCTGTGCAAATACCATATTGTCTTCCTAGTGTAAGAAACTGAAAGTAAATAAGATCCAAAAATCTTCTACAGATATTTTGAAAGGAAACTGCTCAAAGGGGAAAAATAACTCAGATAGGGCAATAGAGAAAAGAAGGAAGGGAAAAGGAAAACGATATTAATTTCTTTATATATACATAAAATAGCTAAGATGACATCTTGTTTTGAAAGAATATACTGTTATTTGGGGGGGATTTTTTGTTCTTGTTGTAGCTGTTGTTTGTTTGTTTGTTTTGTTTTTTTGTTTTTCTTTTCTGTGCTTTTTCTCTTTAAAATAAAAGGAAGCATTTAAATGTTTTTTTTTTAAATTGAACTACTTCTCTTTTTTCCTTCCTTATCTGTTTTAGTATGTTCTCCACCATGACTGGAGGATCTAGTTTTCATTTTATTAGTTGCCTTTTATAAAAAGTCAGAGGAAATCTGTCAAAGAAGTCACATTATCTGAAGCTTTATTCTGCAACAGTGGAGTCTATGTCTCTCCTGTTGAATATAAATTTTCTTTTGCCAACATAATGTGGCCTCGGTCAGCCTTGAGAGATTTGGTAAGATTTTCCTCTCATTCTTGGAATACTGTGACCTCCTTGTGATGAGTTTGGAGTGGCCTGCTGGAGGATGAAAGGCCACATGGAAGGAGGCCATCCCAGGCCAGTTCCTGGTGGCCTTAGAGTCAAATGCAAAGGCATATGCAAGCCCAGACCAAAGCATCAGAGGAACTACTTGGCCAACCTTGACTTTTGTAACTGAAAAGTTGTAAGATGGTTTATTATACAGCAAAAGAGAATTGAAAAGAGCTCCAGACATAGCATGACAGGCATATTTCACCACACTGGCTCCCATGGGCACGAATGTTATATATTCTGGAATCTTTGTGCTTGGCTATATAGTTAGTACTGGTTATACCTCCAAAATACATCTAGAATCAGACCATTTCCCCTCATTTCAAGTACTATTATTCCGACTCTATCCATCATTCTGTGTCAAGGAAATAGGCTCCTGTCTCTTACTCTTGCCTTGTAAGAGTCTCTTCTTCACCAATAACTAGCAATAGCCTTTTAAACAAGGACATCCTAACATTATTTTACTCAGAAACTTATAGTGGTTTCCTGCTCCATTTAGAACATAACCCAAGACTGTTTTATATTGGGCCTTAGCATTCAAATCAGTCTGGCCTTCACTTATCTCTTCTTCCTATTAGATTTCTCCTCAGACACAGCAGTAAGAACCTACATTTGCATTTTCCATTTCTCCTTCCAGAAATTTTTTTGGCCCAAATAACTACATGTCTTGCTCAGTCTGACCACGTGTTTACTCCAGTACTACATACTTGCTCCAATATCACTTACTCAGAGAGAGTTTCTGTGAATGGCCTATTTATAATTTCAGATCTCCTGGACTTCCTGTTATTCTTCCATCCCACCCCCAAGTAACACTGCCAATTGGATTATTACACATGTTACTTTCCTATGCCTCAAGAAAACATATATAAAAGTTTGATGGAGTAATCAAACAATTATTTGTTTACAAGTTTTCAAGACTAAAATTCTGAAGTCAAAATGTCAACAGGCACAGGAATATCTTGTTCCACTGCTTGAAAATTTGTTAAATTTTGGTGAATTTTGATGTGAAATTTTTTTTCCCACTTACTTACCATTTGTCTGCTACTCAAAGTAAAAGGTAGAACATGGTATCAATTGTCTCATGACTTGTTACTGTTTCTGAACAAAATAATTTGGTACCTGTCATTTTTTTTCACGAGCCTTGTCTCAAAAAACCAATTAATGAGGAGTACCAAGGCACTGCTGTGTTTTCTTTGAATATTCTAGTGGAGAATTTTGACTTGTGTCTTCCAGCTTCTGGTGACTCAAGGGATTCCTGGGTGTGCAGGAATTCAGCTTCTGGTGACTCAAGGGATTCCTGGGTGTCCAATTTCCACCTCCATCTTCCCATGGTCTTCTCTGTGATCTTCTTCCCTTTTCTCTCATATAAGAACCTTCTCAACAGACGTAGAGCCCATTCAGACAATCCAGGAGGGTCTCCTAATGTGATCCTTAACATTAATGTATTTCAAATGTCCCTTCCCCAAAATATGCTTTACAGTCACAAGTTCCAGGCTGAGGATATGGACATGTCTTTCTGGCAGCCACCATTCAACCCACACTAGTATGCATGCATGCATGTATGATGTTTGTAGAAATGCAATATCTGCTATTTTTATCAACAAACAAAAATTTTGATTCCTTTTTATCATATCTTTACAGGAACACAATAGATAGGTAACAAATATTAGTCAAATAAATGAGTATGATGAGTCAAAATATTTACTGCACATGAGATTTGTATATGCACATCGTTTTTTGTGAAACTCCTTATAACTTTCGTTAGTGATAGCTACATCTTCAGGGCTTGGTCTCTGAGAAAACTGCTAAAACTCAAATTCAGACTTTTTCTGGGCAACCTTTGCAAACTCACCAGTGCCAGCCTTAAACTTTGAGTTTATTTGTATGCCCCACATTCATTTGTCCCGGTTTGTTTCTCTGTGAATTTAACAATGACACTGATATAATTGTTCTTCTCTCTGTCAGGAAGATTTCTATATTAGTCTGGGTCCTACCCTCTACTTTCCCTAGCCTGTGGATTTCTGGAAGTCTTCATAAGGATGATAGAGGAACATTGCTGCTTTTCATTTGTTCTTTGAAGCACAGTTTAATAGATTTGCAAGGAAACCCTACTTCCACAGTCTTCTCCATAGCCCGTTATATTTGTAGTCTCCCACACTGTGTACAGGAAGCCTAGTTTATTAGGGATGGCTGTAGACAGATAAGAACACTGCCTTCCTGATTAGCTTTCTCCAGGTGAGCCCCATCCTTGTGACAGCTTGCTTGGACCTTGTTTTGCCCTAGAGAAATGATAAGGTCTTTCTGTCTTGTCGGTGGATACTCAGAACTACCATGTGCATCTTGCAGAGAAGCATTATTATTCCTCCTTTATATATGATCTGTCAGTGTTTCTGAGGGTGAAGATAGTTTATCCAAGGTCATATGGCAAAAATACATATGGGCTAAGACTCAGTATATTGTCAGAATACTTCATCTTTGGTTTCTTAATCTCTACTGGTTAAGTATTTGTCTGTTTTAATGCACATATTTAACATTCCTGTATGACTCAGCCATCACTGTTTGATTCACCTAAATTCTCTCTTCACAAATAACTTCCTTTCACATTAAGAAATGCATTAATATTCAGTTTGCATTGCATTAATGGACCAAAATACATCCCATGAATAACCATTAATTATAAGCATTGTTTCTTTTTGTATGTTTTCGAAAGTACGGCGTGTTTCGTTTCATCTTTGTTTCTTTTCTTTCCTGGAACCTACCATTCACATTTGTCCACTTTCATATTATTAACTGTGCCAGGTATAGCAATTCACTAGCTTCCACAGTTGGCAGCTGAAGAAGCATACGTCTCCCTGGAGACACCCCCCACCCCATGCTGGAGAGAGGATCCGGGTCACAGAGCCAGGAAGCAGTCTTGACCTCTGCTCCCCACTGCCTATTCCCACAAAAATGTTATTTACCTCTTTAAATATCTGTTCAGGCAGTTCATAAAATGGAACAAATGCTTCTACCTAATGGTTCTTCAAAAGAAAAACACTCTTGAAAGTGTTGCTGCATTTAGATGAAATATTTGCAAATGCCATATGTGCTCCTATTTTGAGTTTTTCATATAAAAATTAAATTCTTACTGATATGAGAATATTATGTTAAATGCAACTTAAAGTAGAGTTCACTTTGCTTTGGGCAAGACTGGACCAATAATGGGCTACACAGATATGTTTGATGAAAAAGTCCTGTGTAGATGTGTAAAGTGTCAGATAAATAAAGACAGTTTAGAATCACTATTAAATGGAAAGAAAACCCATGACAAATCCTAAAACTGGGTTGATTACTTGTAAGTAAAAATAGTGTAGGAAGAGTAAAGGCCAGAGGATGTAAAAGAAAAATGAAAAGGAATGGGAAAACATTGGGATCAGAAGAAAAAAGTGCTGGTGAGTGAAGGTACACTCAGGAATTAATGTATCGTGTGACATCATCTGTTTTATGCTCATTTATTGAAAGATACAAACAAACATTGTGACATTATACATTGGGAAGGAAAATATGAAATGCTATAAAAGGCAACTGTATAAATTACATCAGAAGGCAAAATATTATCGCACAAGTTATGTTCACTCGCAGATTGAAAAAAAACACTCTATTTCAAGCAAAGGATTAACACAGATAAGTTAGGTGCTGGCAACAGTCTTGCAAGGACTTGAGGAGCAGCTTCCAACTGCCCTATCAAGACAGAGTCTCAGCACATCAGAAATAGGACCATGGGGGGAGTGTCTACCTCTGTCACAGTTAGGAAGACAGGACATCAAGAGGCCACTGTCAAATCCACGGGCCTCAAAGATGTAAGTGTTTGCTAGATCTAAGAAGATCTGATTAATACACCATTGTCTCTCATGCCATTTCATCCATTTATTAATTTACTCATAATCTGAAAAGCTCCATTTTAGATGACAGCTAACAAGAATGCTTTCTTCTAGCTGTCTCTATAATGTGCACGCTCTTACAGCACAGATGACACAACATAGATTGAAGCCACCAAGGTGCTAAGGCGGGCGTTGGCATGGGGTGCTGTGTAAATGCAAGCAGAGGAGGAACGAAGAAGGAATGGTGGGGGGCAGCAAAGCAGGCGCTTAGGTACTCCCCTCTTTCTCATTGCTCCTAACAGACTAGTCAGACCCAGTTGCCTGGTAACAGGACAATTTCTTCAGAGCGTCTTTCACCTCCCGATTCCTGAGGCAGTAAATGAAAGGGTTTAGAGCCGGGGTGACAATGGCATAGAAGATGGAAATAATTTTGTTCATATTGAAGGCATGGATTGCTCGTGGCCGGGCATACATGAAAATCGTGGCAGAGTAGAAGATGGTAACCACCACCAGGTGGGAAGCACACGTGGAGAAGGCTTTCTGCTTTCCCGTGGGCATGCGCAACACAGTGGCCAGGATGCATCCATAGGACAGGACGGTGACTGAGAGTGGGCAGAGGAAGATGACTAGGGCCAGGACAAAGTCCACCAGCTCAGCTAGTGACATGTCTGTGCAAGAGAGGTTGAGTACTGGAGAGATGTCACAGAAGAAGTGATTGATGACATTGGGCCCGCAGAAGGTGAGACGGGAGATGAAGTAGATCTTTGCCAAAGAGATGCCAAAGCCGATGCCCCAGGAACCAAAAGCCAGGCGGAAACAGAGCCTGTGGCTCATGACGGTGGGGTAGTGGAGTGGACGGCAGATGGCCACATAGCGGTCGTAGGCCATGGCAGCCAGGAGGACACATTCCGTGCACATCAGCGCGATGAAGAAGTACAGCTGGGTCATGCAGTGGGTGAAGGAGATGCTGTTGTTCATAGACCAAAAACTGAACAGCAGCTTGGGCACAGTCACCGAGATGTACCAGGTCTCCAGAAAGGCCAGGTTGGCCAGGAAGAAGTACATGGGCTTGTGCAGTGGCCGGTTCTGCTGGACCAGCAGGACGATGATCACGTTTTCAGTCACTGTCAGCACGTAGCACACCAGGAACATGAGGAACACTGCAGTGCGCATGCTCAAACTCCCGGGCAACCCCACCAGGATAAACTTGGTGACCCGAGTCTGGTTGTCCACCTCCATACTGCAGGTACCGGGCTCAGCTGTCCTGCAGAAAAAGAATCATTTAAGCAAAATCAATGGTCCAGTTAGAATCTCTCGTTCAGTGGGCCTGAAGAGAATGGTGCATTCTCTGATTATTGGTGATAGCAACATTTATTAATACCATATTATAGGTTAGTAAATGAGCTGGATATATTATTCGCACTATGTAATTTAATTGGCAAATAGCCTGTTTATGTATATTTATTATGTCCATTTTAATAATAAAGAATTGAGTGTTGGAAAGATCGAAGTGACCTAACAAGTTCCCACTGATAGATGGACAGAGTGCATTCATTTCTAAGTATAAAACCACATGTAACATTCTAGCTGCCAGTTTGAAAGGATAAATCAGTCCCCCATTCATTAATCTGCTTGAAGCCCTGGGAATTCTTGCTTATAATGCATTCAAGTCTCATACACTTTTGGTTTCTTCTCCTCTATCATCGTCACAGACAGAGAGGGGTTGTCACTGTCTGCGGTTCACCTGACAGGGAATGGACTTTTCAGCATTAAACACCTGGGCCTCATTCCAAGCCCAGGTCTGCCAGGCATTTGAAACCTCAGCCTCTCTGAGACCCTGCTCCTTCTTTTGTGAATGAGAATGTGAATGTCAACAGGTATGCAATTGGCGCTGTCACAGAACAAAATCCAAATGATATAACGCAGGTGATATATTATGCATACTACCGTATGCATGAAAGGAGCTCTTGCCTCACCTTGGAGCAGGAAAGAAGGTGAATACCAGGAGGGAGCATCACTGTTACGAGGAAGCAGGGTAGAAAGCAAAACACATTGGTCCTTGCTTTTGGGAAGCTTTAAATGCATAGACTAAGAATGGCTGTCTTGGAAGATATATATGGAGAGAGATAGATAGATGATTGACAGATAGATGAAAGATAGATAGATGATAGATAGATAGATGATAGATAGGTGATAGAATTGCATAAATTGGAGATATTTTCTACAAATGTTATAAAAAACAGACTAATCCTTTTGTAATCTGAAATTTCCCTGTGACCTTGGGACCTTGGGAGATGTGCCATATAGGCAGAAAAGAATTTTAGGTGGAACCCTTTGAAAAACTTGAGGTGTAGGGCTGTTATGAAATGAGACCACCATTGTTGTCCTGGGAAGGGTGGGGAAGTTGAGACGATCAGGACTGGCTTGGCCTGTGGGTCGTCATGAAGGACCTAAATTGTGGTCTAATGCAGTGGGATATGACATGGTCCCATTATGGGAAGACAATTGTCATTTTAAAATGGGCCCCACTGCAGCCTAACAGAGAGCAGTGAGTCCAGAGAGAAGCTGTTCAGAGAAGGTGACAGTGACCTTAAACACTGGTTTCAGAGAAGTGGTAGATGTAAGAATCTTCAACAGTAATTTGTGCATTTGAAATGGAAGGAGAAGGAGACAAAGAGATACAGGAGAAATTTTCAGTTATTAAATAGAGGTGCTGCCATCTACTAAGATATGACAGCCAAAGATTTCATAGGTACTTTCTTCATAGATAAAGAAATAACAACAATTGAGAATTTGGTAGAGTTATGTTTTGATTAGCAATAACTCCAATGATTTGATTAGTATTAACACTAGTGATATCCTGTAACAAAAGTTTATTGCACACTTGTTAGGTTCCCAGAAGTTTGCTATGTTGTTTTCATATAATATCCCACTTAGCTGAGTGAATAAAGTTAATGAGGTATCAACGTTCTAACTGCATAGAAGACACTGTGTTTCAGACATGTGAGGTAACATTTCGAGTTAGAGAGTGATAAAGTCATGGCTCTACTAGTCTCAAGATCTCTCTTGGCTGCAAAGACATGCACTTAATCACTGGGCTGACTCGCATATAGATGAAAAGATGTGTGACACATGTTTTTAACATTTAAAATTTCTAAAATATGAAACATTCTCTCACCCCATTAAAATTTCATTACAGGAACAGCCCATTATAGGTGACCCCAGATTAAAAAAAAAGAAAATAACATAGAATGTGTATATCCAATCAGAAGCACAAAACAGATATAGAAATATTTGATAAATGCATCACAGAAGAAATATCCTTAGATATGTTTTAAAATATGTGTAAGGGAAAAGATGCAGAATTTTAAGCAGATGAGTCAAAGAGAGAAAAGACACAAAATTATGAAACAGCCTGGCACATTCAGGGAAGCAACTGATAATGAATTAAAGCCTGTGTGAAGGCTGAAGTGGACAGGAAAAGGACAGATGGGGTGGGGGCACTTGTACATATCAAATGTGGGGATCTTTGTACACAATAGTAGGGAACCTATGAGTCATCCTATAGTATAGACAATTAGAAATTGCTGAATGTCATCAGCATGGTAACAATGTCATGTACCCTAGATTTAATAGGAGAGGCTGAATTTGAGTGGGAGAGTGTTGTTGAATCAGAGAATGATAGACTCTTTGGAAGATATCTGGAACTGTTTAGGTATACCTGTGCACACAGGTAAATAGCATTCCTAGAGGAATCTTTCAAAGGGCGAGTGGGGCTTCCTTATTTCTCACCAGCCATATGAAAACTCATAGGCACTATTTGTTGCATACAAATGGATACATCATGGCCTTGTATTTATTATTTTACTATAGAATCCATAGAACTTTTTTCCTCATAAACTTTTCATTCCACTACCATGTCCTCAACAAGGTTACCCATTCTAGCTTTAGGGCCGAGAATTTAAAAAGCATGGCTTCTCTCTATCTTGTGCCAGCTTTGTGTACACTTTCTTACCTCTGAGCTTATCTGGATTTTTACCCACGGTAGGGTCTCAGTAATCCACCTGTGATGAAATCATAACCCTTGCCTCCACCAAGATAGCAGCACTTTTTGTAACCACTGTGACGAACAAGTTGCCAGGAGAATACAGCGATCTGCTGGACAAAGTCATCTAGGGGCACAGTAGCAATACGGAGGTTGGGGTCAGAATGTGGGGAGGCTTAATTCTGATCCAACACTCAAGGATGTCTTTAAAGGCACTGGCAGGGATCTTGTTCTCTCAGTTTACTGCCTGACTGGCTCTTTCTGGATTTTAGAAGGTGCGTGTATCACCCTCGCTTGGTCCTGAAGCATTGAGAGTGGAAAGAGACGTAAGACTTTGAAGGTGAAGACTGCTGTGCCCTGGGAGCCTCGAAAAGCTGCATGCATAGGTGAGACGGTCCAAGTCAGGGCACTTACCTTGGCTCAACAGCCTGCAAGGAGGTGGAATGTGAGAACAAATTCTTCACTGGTTCTAAAATTGGAAGAAGTAGGAAAAAGAGATTCAGGTATTGAGTCGTTAAGAGAAACCCACTCCCTAATCCTAAAAGGAGTGACCAGACCCAGATTACGCCACTGCTGTCAAGCTGGTAACCAGGTCTGGAGGGGAGGATAGCCCTAGACTCTAAGGTAGTATCTGTGCCCAAGGTGGCACCAGACTGGCTTTTCCAGCATCCCAGGCCCGGAGCCCCCATTGCCTTCTTAGGGGGGCAGTGCAGGGGTATCGGGATGCCAAGCTGGGAAGGTCGTTGGATTCTAGGGCTTTATAGCATATCAAGATTTTTCCTGCATCTCTGCCAAGACCCAAGAGGAAAGAGTTTTGATGATAGCAGTTTGAATCTCTATGGGACCCAAGAGAAATTTTGCTTACCTGTGGCTATCGTATTTATCTTATATAATAGTTCCATGGGGGAGAAATCACTTATGACCTCCTACTTTGAAAACAGCCACATTTTAATTTATTCTTTGTTGAAAAGTAAAAAGAGATAAAAAGTGCTGCTTTTAAATTTCTACTTACAGATTTTCAATTAGTATTCATCTTCTGGCTTACTTGAAATAGGATGAACATATCTATGTTTCAAGGAAAAAGATGATACCTAAACAAGACTGGTATTGCTTCATTTTAGTAAAAATTAAATAAAAGTTTTGTTTTAAGTATTCATGCTGTATCTGTGTGTTAAATGAATTTATCACGATGGAGTCATTGTTACTTTGCCAGCTGCCTTTGGTACCACTTGAGTAGTATCTCACATTCTGGGATAATTGTTCATTAATTAAACGTCACTTTCCTATGGCCTGCAGAACTCTTAAGTAGCTCTCACACAAAAGCTCTCAGATTCTTTATGGTTTCATGAAATGCTAAAGAACATGGGAAGTTAGAAACAGTTCATCCTGAATTGCCACTGTGCTTATAGTAATTATGCAAAGAGGCTACAACATAGCTTCTCTCACAGATTGAAGTTTGAAAACAAAATTGCAATGAATTAAAATAAAGGGACTCTTTCGAATATTTGTCCTCAATCTATCTCAAAATCTTAAAAATATTCTAATGTCTCCTAAAATAGATCATTGGACATTAATTATAATTTTCCAGCAAGCATTTAGACTATTATCATCAGTAATAGAAGGACGGCAGAAATTTGACTCAACAATTGCTGTTTTACCATGTTTAGCTCACCAGTGTGAGCTGGGGTGGGGCACACTTCTCTAGAGGTAGGAATGCACCCCTGCTGTGAGAGGCACCATGGATTACTGTGAATATGATCTTTAACTCTTGTGCCACAATTCCATACAAATAATGCTAAACAGATTGGGAAAAGCCAGAAAACACAAACCAGCTATATCCTAAGACACACTGACACAATGTCATCCTAATTCTGGCTTTTCTTGAATTTTATTGATTTTTCTTTTTTTTTTTTTTTGCCTATAGTTTTTGGTAGTTTCAGGTTGGCATCGTCTCTAGATCCTTTTCCAGGTTCTTTGGAAAGTAATAAGAAAACTCAGGAGCTCCTCGTGTTATTCTTTAGGTCCTAAGGTTCCCTGGGTATCTGCCTTCTTTCTTCAGAATCCTCTAACACTTACAGCTGTGTTATGCCCAGATATTTAAAATGAAAGGAGCAGTTCATTTTTAAATTATTATTCAGTATTCAATTGTATGAATGCAGCATAGTTGGTTATCTAGTCACCAACTGGGCATTTGGTTCTGTTTTAGGCACACCTTCATACTCAGGTCATTTATAAATTTACTTTAGCCTTTGCTTACTATTGAAAAGTACCCAAGGGTCTTCCAGTCAATAAATCTGAGGATAATTTCAGGCCTTGTCGTAGCAAGCACCCATCCCTGGATGTATGTATGGTTTCCTCAATCTTCTTCTTATACACAGCTGAGGCTTTGGAAGACCTTTCCCCATGTATCTTTTTCCTCAAGCTCTTCTTTCCCAGTCTTTTCAATCTATCTCTTGCTTATCCCTAGATGAAGGTGCTATTACCAGTAATTTAACCTTTAAATGCATTCAGCAAAGTCTGTCAGCAAGAATGTCTGGGACAAATCATGGTGGTGCAAGCCTGTAATCCCAGCAACTGGGAGGCTGAGGCAGGAGGAACCTTGTGATTTAGAAACCAGCCTGGCCTATAAAGTGAGCACAAGGTCAGCTTGAACTGCATAATGAGACCCTGTCTCAAACAGACACAAAGAAAGAAAGAAAGAAAGAAAGAAAGAAAGAAAGAAAGAAAGAAAGAAGAAAGAAAGAAAGAAAGAAAGAAAGAAAGAAAGAAAGAAAGAAAGAAAAAAGAAAGAAAGAAAGAGAAAGGAAGGAAGGAAGGAAGGAAGAAAGATAAAGAAAGAAAAAGAAATAAAGGAAGAAAGAAAGAAAGAAAGAAAGAAAGAAAGAAAGAAAGAAAGAAAGAAAAGGAAAGGAAAGAAAAAAGAAAGGAAGGAAGGAAGGAAGGAAAGAAAGAAAGAAAGAAAGAAAAGGAAAGGAAAGAAAAAAGAAAGGAAGGAAAGAAAGAAAGAAAGAAAGAAAGAGAAAGAGAGAGATAAAGGGAGAAAGGGAGAAAGGGAGGAAGGAAGGAATGAAGGAAGGAAGAAAGAAAGAAAGAAAGAAAGAAAGAAAAGAGAGAGAAAGGGAGAAAGGAAGGAAGGAAGAGAAATAAAGAAAGAAAAAAAAAGAAGGAAGAAAGAAAGAGAAAGAAAGAAAGAAAGAAAGAGAAGGAAAGAAAAAAGGAAGGAAGAAAGAAAAAAGAAAGAAAGAAAGGAAGGAAGGAAGGAAAAATGAGAAATAAAGGGAGAAAGGGAGAAAGAAAGGAAGGAAGGAAGAGAAATAAAGAAAGAAAAGGAAAGAAAGAAAGAAAGAAAAGGAAAGAAAAAAGAAAGGAAGAAAAGGAAAGAAAAAAGAAAGGAAGGAAGGAAGGAAGGAAGAAAGAAAGAAAGACAGACAAAGAGTGATAAAGGGAGAAAGGGAGAAAGGAAGGAGGAAAGAAGGAAGGAAGGAAGGAAGGAAGGAAGGAAGGAAAAGAAAGAAAGAAAGAAAGAAAGAGAAAGAAAGAAAGAAAGAAAGAAAGAAGGAAAGAAAAGAAAAGAAAAGGAAGAAAGGTAAGCCTTTACATCAGCCCTTCAGTGGAAAATTAAAAATGCCAAACAGTTTTCTGGAGATAAGGTTTATGTTGTTTTTTAAATTTATTTTTTACCAGTGTGCACCAGCAATGTGGGCTGTCATCTTGTTGGTGCCACCATTCTAGGAAGTGAAGCCTGGAAGGCAGGCATTTTAAACATTGTAGAGACCCTTACAATGATGTAGTAGCTTCTATCTTTATTAATCTTTCCTCTTTGCATTTTGACATCTAATTAGTTATTGTGGAGGAAGTCTTGGAACTTCCTAGTCTACTGTTATCAGCTCTTGAGTACACATACTCAAGAGCGCGTGTACACACACACACACATTTGTGTATTTTATTTGTACTTGCAACATTGCCAAACTCTCTCTTTCTCTATCTTGTCTTCCCTTCCCCCTTCCCAGCTTCTTAGTAATCATCATTCTAATCTCAGTTTTGGTGAGATCAACTTTTTTATTTTGCACATATGTGTGAGGTGATACTTTTCTTTCCATGCCTGGTCTATTTCCCTTAATAGCATGATCTCCAATTAATAAATGATGAAATGTCATTGTTTTCCATGACTGAATAGTACTGTGTATTTGTTCCACAGTTTATTTATGCATTCATCAGTTGGTGAAGTTGTAAGATCACCTAGCAATTCTATTTTTAATTTTTTGAGGAACTTCTCTGTTATTTTCTATAATGGCTGTGCTACTTTATATTCTCACCAACAATATCCAAGCATTCCTTTGATTCTGCTTTCTCACCAGAAGTTGCTATCTTTGGCTTTCTTGATGTTATTTTTACTGGTGTGAGGTGATACCACATTGTGGTTTTGATTTGTATTTCCCTGGTAATTAGTTAAATTTTTTTTCATATTCCAGTTGGCCATTTAGATGTCTTCATTGGAGAAAGGTCTATGGAAGATTATTGTCCATTTTTTAAAGTCATTGAGCTTTTGGAGGTCATTTCTTGTCAGGTGTATACTGAACACAGAGTTATAGGTGAGAGTTTCATAATTATGTTTTCAGTGTTTTAAAGATATCTTTTCTTTTTCCAACTTGGGCCCGGCAGAATGGTGCCCACATAGAGAGCGGTGAGAAGAGATACTCTTGTGCCTTTAAAGGGGTGGTGGTTCAGGAATGCAGCATCAGTATCCATAGTCAAGGAGAGGACTTCAAGAAGCGTGCCCCTCGGACACCGAAGGAGACCTGGAAATTTGCCATGAAGGAGATGGGGACTGCGGATATGTGCACTGACACCAGGCTCAGCAAAGCTGTCGAGGCCAAAGCAGTAAGAGTCATCCCACATTGTACCCATGTGTGGCTGTCTAGAAAACATAATGAGGATGAAGATTTACCAAACAAGCTCTACATTTTGGTGACCTATGCCCCTGCTACCACGTTCAAAACTCTCTAGACAGTTAAAGTGGATGAGAACTGACTTTCAAATAAAGCTACAAAACTGCCGAGAGAGAGGGGGGGGATCTTTCATTTGTCTTATAGTTTTTCTCATTTCTAACAATAACTATTGCATTTTTTGTGTAGCTATACTTATTTTCTCTGCATATCTCTAACATTTTCTTTTGCTATATGAGTTTTATAAGTTTGCAGTATTTTTAATCTTGTCCTGTTTATAGTTCTCTGATCTTGGATCTGTGGTTTCTTTTATTGATTTTGCAGTATACATCAGGCACATCCTCATATAATAGACATCAGTTGTATTCTATCCCCTTTTCCAACATTTAAATTAGAAATTTGTTCGACTGTTTTATCTTTTGTGCAGTTCTCAAATCCCCTGTTCTCCTCTACCACTTGCTCTGTTCTTTGCATTCCTTTTGGCATTGTTTCTACATCCATCTCTTCAAGTTGAGTGGTTCTTTTCTGTCTTATGGTTAGTCTTACGCTCATCAGAAGAATTATCTACTTTTTCATGTTGTGTGTTTTATTTCTACTGTTTATATTTTATTCTGTTTTAGAGTTTTATTGTTGTGGAAGTCATCTTATATTTTCCACTAAAAATGGTCCAAACTTAGGATGGGTAGACATATGACTTTTTTTAACTTTATAGTGATGTAAAAATAATACGGATTGAGAAGAAACTAAACTTCAGATTTTGAAATTAGAATCTTCCCCATGTTGGAGATGTATGGTACAATATTCTCTCTTGAACTCCTAGTCAGCCACATGATCATGAAGGTAACCAACAAACGCTCTACAGTGTACTCTGTTGCATGGACATGATGTTCCATGGATTAGGTGGTTAAAGGTTTTATGAATTTATATGATACTCGCAATATACTACAGTTTACTTGGCCATGGCTCCATTTTAAATTTAGGAGCTTCTGTGTGTTGCTTAGTAGAATAATCATGCTAAATTTCTTGCCTGATATTTCCAGTTTTAGATCATTTCTGGTTCTGATAGTTTTGAAAGCTTTGGCACGTTTTAAATTAAAGGCTAATTTTTAGAAACATAATTTGTATTCATTGCTAGAACTTTTAGTAAATACCCATCAAGATTGGGGTAAAGGGTATTTGTTTAGAAAATAAATGCCTCTTATTATAGCAGATTTTTTAGGAGGTTGAGATGATTTTGGTATTTTTGCTATAGTTACCATTGTGCAACACAGATATCAAATTCTTTTAGTGGTGAACTATTGCTGCTTTGCTGAGCCGAGCTAATGAAGAGGTGTCATCCATGTTTGTGCTCCACCCCGCTTTCACCTAGCCCCCTAATACTGGGCATTTTCCTCCATAATTTAACTCTTCCCCAGAAACAGGTAACTGTTGATTTCTATTTGGTGTGAGGGTAGCAGTACTTAAAGACTAATTCTGGTTTTCCTGATCCAACTTCAGTGTTAGGCTCTGTTAACCCGAAGCCTGGGAGTCAGTGTAGTAACCTTATATAACCTTAGCCAATCTCTACTTCCATCTGTACCTGGTGATGTGTGGGTTTCTTTCTCTTTCCTACTGCATCTATTTTAATCTCAACATCCTGGCCTGAAAAATTTCTACTCTTCCTCTAAGACAGAATGATTTTCTTCTTTCATTTGCTTTGATAGAAGTGACCTTCATGTGATAAGGTGACAGGAAGGCTTTCTGACCTCTCCTGAAAGGTGAACTAATGTTGATTTTACTCACAATTATCAGGAGAACAGAGATATTTTTAATATTCCTCTTCTGAGGAAGAAAATTGCTTTGCTTTTAACTCTCTATCTTTGTCCCCTAAAAAATTTATTTTTGGGGTGAGGGCTATAGCTCAGTGGCGTAGCACCTACGTGACAAGTGCCTGGTGAGTTTGGTCCCTGGTAACAACAAAAAAAATTATTCTGATTGCTTTATTTATATAATATATATTTTTGTTCTTTGGTTTGCAGCAGTTTAACCTAATATAAATCAGTATGATTCCATTGTGTTTTTCCTTTTTGAGATTTGTAACATTTTATTCACTTGTGGACTGATGACTGTACTCAGGTTTGAAAAATGACAGTTATATTTCACACATTCTTTTACTTATTCTCACTCTTCTTCCCTTTTGAGTTTTCAATACATACCTCAGTATACGTCAGGCCTTCTTCATGTTCCATATATTAAAGCAATTTTACTGTGTCTCACAGGACACTAGTGCCCTCTTTCTTTTCCTTTCCTTTTCTTTTCTTTTTTTCATTTTTATTGAAGAGAATAAAACCAAATGAGAAAAAACAAATGAGAAAAAACAAAATGGGGTCAGTCAAAACAAAAGGATGGACATAGTACATGACTTAAAACCAAAATGCAAGGTGACTTACAATGGTTACCATGATGTCTCTTGTTATCTTCAATAGAATTGCCCATATCATCAGGTACAATAAAATTGAACATAGCAGTACAGAACAAAATCAATAAAAACAAAACATTGGACACATTATAGGACTTCAAAAGAGGATAATAGTCAAACCAGATTGGGTATCATAGTGAATCTTGTTGTCTTCAGAGTAGTTGCCTATACGCTCAGACTTGATACTATCAAACATAACAGATTCCAATAAAATCAGTCAAGACAAGACAGTGAAAGCAATGCAGGGCTTCAAATAAAGTTAATAGTAAATTAAAAATGGTTACTGTAGTATATCCTGCCATCTTTGGAGTAGTTGTCTATACCATCAAATCTAGTACAAGTAGGCAAACTGGAACAGAATATAACCAAAGTAAACAAAGTGATGAAAACAATATGGGTTTCAAATCATGACACAAGATTAACAATGTCTTCTGCCTTCCCTTTTTAGACAATTCCTCCCCAGTCACTTTCACAGGATGTATTGTACATTTTGTATCCCACTAACTCCTTTAGTTTTTAGATTAGGGAGGCAACCCACTATTCACCTAAGTGGTTCTGAACCTTGTTACCCCTAAGCTTGATCTCAAGTTGTATCCATTTATTTACCTACAACAACCTCAAGGTTTTCCTTCTTTATAGCTGAGTAGTTCTTTGTTGTACAAAAGTGTTAGGTCTTTCCAACCAATCTGTAGATGCGGGGTGAGCTACCCCCACTTTTTTCTGGTTCCCTGTCACATAGAGCATTATTTTCTCATCTTTGCCTTTTAGTCCATAAACCTTCTTTCAGATTAACTATATTTTTTATATAGAGCATCTTGATGGACCCTATCTCTTGATCCACTCTGCCTGTTTCTTTTTATTAGTGTATCAAGGCCATACATGTTAGTAATTATGGCCAACCTTCTCTGCTTCATCTCTGCCATGCTATTTTTCTGTCATTATTTGTCTACTTTTCCCCCTCATTCCACTGTCTGCCCCATTCAATGATACCCCTTTGCCACTGTTCCTGAAGCCATTGTCTTTTTTTTCTCTCTCTCTCTAGAATGAGCTTCAGTACTGTTTGTAAAGTTGGATTGGTGGTCACAAATTCTCCCAGTTCCTCTTTGTCATGGAAGCATCTTGTTTCTCCATTAATTTTAAGAGATAGTTTTGCAGTGTACATCAATGTGAGTTGGAGGTTATTTTCTTTCAGGACTTAGAATACTTCACTCCAAGCTCTTCTTGATTTGATGGTTTGTGTTGAGACGTCTGTAGGGATTCTGATGAGTTTTCTTTACAGGTGATCAGTTTCTTTTCTCTGACAGCTTTTAATATTCTATTCTTGTGTTGAATTTCTGGTATCTTGATTATTATATGTCTGGGTGTAGATCAATTTTGGTTATAGCTGGTTGGAGTCCTGTATGCCTCATGTATCTGAATATGATTTCCTTTCCCTACACTTGGGAAGTTTTCATTATTTCTGTAAATAGCCTTTGTATTTCATTTGTGTTTACCCCTGCTTCTTTACTCACATTTTTTATTCTTAAGTTATAAATGCTCTTGTCATCTTCTAGCCTTTGTATTGTTACTTCTTGGTTCCTTGTTATTTTTAAGAGATCTTTCCTTTCACAATCACTATTTGCAAATCTGTCTTCAAGGTTTGATAGTCTATCTTTAGTGTCTTTCAAGCAGTTTTGTCAGCTTTCAATGGAGTTTTTAATTTCCTGGTAATCTCTTTAAATATGTTCCATGTATTCAAAAATTTTTTTATATTCTTCATTGAAGGTTTCCCTCCTTTTTCTATCCTCCTCCATTTTTCCATCTGTGTGTCTTCTTGAGAGTTGCTTAGCATGTCTTTTATTACTTTTCTTATATCTTCCTTTACTTGTATCAGTATTTCTGTTTCAAGTTCTTTTATAATTTCATGAAGATAATTCTTTATGCCAGATGCTGTTTCTTCAGAAACCGCAGGTTTGCAACTCCCGATCTCTTCTGTATTTACCTCTCCTGGGCCAGTACTGCTTGGGTTGGAGGCTGGAGGATTCCTTTTGTTTCTTCCTTTTGTCATGTTCCTGGTTTCTTCCAGATAAGTGGATAGTGGGGGTCCCCAGCACTTCGCATATTGGTTACAATTACTCTGAAGCGTGCTGGCTAGGGATTGCTGCCCTCCCCAGTCTGCCGGTGACCACTGGAGTACCACAAGCAGGGGCAGGGCAGGCTGGTCCCTCCCTTCTGAGTTGTCCAACCACTGGGAGTCTACAAAACATTAGTATGTGCCGCTCAGAGAGCTGGTGCAGTTCTCCAGTCAGCTGCTCCCCTCCACAACCATGTCCTCCTCCTGAGGCCCTCGGGCTTACAAACCCCCAACTTCACCATGACCATGTGTCTTCAGATTCCGGTGGCATTTTGCACACAGTGGGACTGGCTGTGGTGAGAGTGCGTCTGGCTACAGCCTTCTGTTCTCATTCTTTCTTTCTCTTTCTTTCTTTCTTTCTTTCTTTCTTTCTTTCTTTCTTTCTTTTTTTTACTTTAGCTTCTTCCTGCATCAAGAGGATCCATCCCCTTCCATCTGGGCTTCTCCAGAATGCTATATTCCAGCATCTGAGCTGTTTCTCTCAGATGGGCTTTTTACTTTGCTAATTATTGATCCACCATCTCCCCATCTTCCCCCCTTCTTCTCTTTTCTTTTCCCACCATCAGATTACTTTTTACAGACTTGTCTTCAACTTCACAGCTTTGTTTTGCTATTTAAAACTACTAATTTTTGAATTTTTCTTTTAAATTTGTTGTTTCTCAATTCCAGGAAGTATTTTATTTTTCAGTGCTATTCTACAATATGGATTCTCTTTTTTTAAACATCAACACATTAGTCAGTTAAAGACATGTCTGAAATACCTATAGTTCTCTGAGATTGTTTTTTCCATGAATGATGCTTTTCTTTGTCAAAGTTTTGATTTTGTCTCATGTGACAGGTAATTTTTTATTGATTTGGCACTGTTGATGGAAAATGGAGTTAATTTGAGGCTCTAGGTAACGTTAATGTAACAAGAGGATATTGGTAGGCAATATCTCAGATTTGAAACAATTTAATGAGCTGACTATGATATGGAAGGTTTTTATTTTTATTGTCTTTGTTCCTATAAAACAGAAAATTAGGAATACAGCCAATAGTATGACTATTGATAAAGGATACTATTTGTTGTGGGCTCTGATATGTAACTGTTTCTCTCAGGACTTTGACTCTGCCATGAGTTCCCCTCTCTTTCTTATTTCCCTGACCACTGTAAAACTGGAAGCTTCCTTAAGAACAACTGTTGCCAAGCCCTAGACTCATCTTTTGGCTCTTTCTTTTCTTGGATTCCAGTGGCATTTTGCCACTGGACTAACAATTTTTCCCCCTAGCAATTTCTCCAATTTTTTGAGGAGGGTATTGACTGATTATCTGATATAAAACCCTCTATAATATTAAGATGCCAACGTCCTAATGTCAGTATATATTTTGAATGCAAAGCCAATGAGAACTAAGTAGATATTGTGAGAAAATTAAAATAAACATAACAAAGGGTAGTGATGTCATATATTAAAGCAGAAAGAGAAATTTGGCAGAGGAGTATTTTGGTGTGAGGAATTCAAAATAGAGTCAGTGGATTTAGCTCCATGGTCTAAGCACCTGCCTGAAAAGTGCAAGGTCATGAGTTGGATCCCTGGTACAAAAAAAAAAAAAAAAAAAAAAAAGAGGTTCCCAAAATATAGTCTGTGTTTGGATATGTGAAAATTCAAGCAGAGTTGTCAACTAGGCATCACTGGATTTGTAAATTTTGGAGTCATCAGTATTTAACTAATATTATAAAAGGAGATAAGATCAATTTTGTTAATAATGTACTTGAGGAGAAACATATATTTGAGGGTTCTTCTAACATAGACATCTGGGCAAGAATTCTTTTTTCAGATTCTGCATACTTCAGATTCTGCAAAGTCTGAGAAGCTTCTAGCAATATAACAAGAATGCAAAGAGAATGTGGGATCCACTATATTACGATGCTTCTAGAGAAGTTGAATGATATGAAAACTGAAATTTGACCATTGGTTTTAACCAACATGAACTATTTTAGTGAGTGGAATGGTGACTGAAGAGTACTGTGCTGACTGAAGAGTAGTTGAGAGGAGGTAGAAATTAAGAGTGCAGTCAGTTGTTTCAAGCAATATATCCATAAACAAATATTAACAAAGACCACCTGTAAGGTGTGGACCTCCTGTTAAGCTTCAGATACAGAGGATGGTGATAAGAAAACATTGATTGTCGTGATGGCCTAGGCAGGAGTAAATAATCTGCTCTAACTAGAACACCCCTCTTAATGCAGTGGTCTAACCATGCCTTCATTCTCTGTGAGTTTCAGCATCTTCATTTCATATTCACCTTCTGGATTTTATTTCTTCATTTGCAACATGTAGATATCCACAGCTTTTAAACTTAATTTTATACTTTAAAAAATTCTAGCTGGTTGCCTCTGCTATCACAATCTAACTTTCATGGCCTCCATCAGTACTTTATTTTAAGCCACCTTCTGTAGTCTGAAGTGTTTCCCATACTTTTGTTGTAATTTTATAATCTTCACAAAAATGAATAGTGTTGGGCCGTCGATGAGTATTTTCCAAAGACCCATGCATTTAAGGGGTGACCCCCAGTGTAGTACTACTGGGAAGTTCCATGAATTTTTAGGAAGAAGGTCCTTGTGGAATATTGGGAATGTGTCCTAGGGGGAGCTATAGGACCCTAGCCCCTTTTGGTTTCTGTTTGTTTCTTATTTCATGAAGTGAGTGGTTTGCTAAACTCTGCTCCAACTAAATAGCTAAACAGATAGCTTTGATGATATGCAATAATCACAAAAGATACAGGGGCATTCCAGCTTGGAATGGAAACTCCAGAAATGTGAACCAAAATAAACAATTCTCTTTATGAGTTAATTGCCTCTGATTTTTATAAGGATGGAAACCTGACTAAAACAAATAGGTAATAATTTTAACAACTCTTTGTTTATATAACTATATATTTGTCACCTTTAAAATGCATAATATTTTAACTTGATACAAAATTTTTAATTCACAATATTTGCTCTCTTGATTCTGTAAGATATTATTTTATTTTTTTCTGTCATCTAATACTGCAAAGACTGATTCTGTAATATGCAGAATTCTAATATGCTTCAAGATTCTCACCTTTTGGACTATCTGTCATGCCCAATTCTCTTCATTTCATGAACAGGACTTTAGGTAAAATGGTGGTATTTTATCTAATGGTGGTATTTCACTCCTATGATGCTTCATTCCTTCAAAATGATTTTTTGAAGATGCAATCAAGCAATTAACTTTGAGTTATCCAAATGGGAGAGTATCCTCACTGAGCTGATTGTAGTCAAGTGAGCCCTTTAAAAATGCTCAGGCTTTTCCAGAAGTTAGTGAGATTTGAAATAGCAGAGCTGCTCCTGTTGATGTGAAAGAAACACATTACTATGCTGTGGGAGGAGTGGGCCATGTTGTAGAGACTTCAAAGTGGCCTCAGCAACCATAGGATAGTCACATGTACTCAAGAGAATAAATTCTTCCAACTAGTGGAGAATTTAGATGAGCACTGGGGTCTTCTACAAGATTACAGGTCTACAATCTAAAAATGGCCATCTGAGCTGAATACACAATTCTCAGATTAATAAATGCAAATGGTAAACAAATATATGAAAAAATGTTCAAAGTTACTGGTCATTCAAGAAATGCAAATTAAAACAACACAGAGATTCCATTTCACCCCAGAAAGAATGGTTATCAGCAATAAATCAACCAATAACGAATGCTGACTGGGCTGTGGAGCAAAAGGAACGCTTTTGCTCCTTTTGTAGGTGGGAGTTTGGACTGGTGTAACCACTGTGGAAGTCAGTGTGGAGATTCCTTAAATAAACCAGGATTGGAGGTCCCATTTGAACCAACTATTTCTCTTCTGGATCTAAAAACATCCCACACAGCTTCTCACTGACTGAAATTTGGAGGTACTGTGTCTGTTTGGTTTTAAGCTTCTAAATTTGTGAGAATTTCTCCCACAGCAATAGAAAATGAATACATTAGCTTAATATTTTTCTAAGTAGCCACTGTGTTTTATTTTTTTTATCATTGTTATCCTTTCATTATACTTGAAATTCAGCCATTTTATTAACATATCTATAGGGTTTTTTAAATTTCTGCTACATGGTAAAACTCATATAAAAAACAAATTAGTCCTTTATTTAAATGAAGTTTTCATTAATTATCCTTGAAAATAGAAGTCTTAAAAAATTTAGTCTCTTTATCAGAAACACCAATTATTGATATATTGTGTCTTTTTTGTCTCTGTTGATATGTTATCTTCTTTTTAATGGCAAATAAGAGCCAAAGTTTTCTATATTGCTAATGTTGCTTGCCACTCTCTTTAATATGTCTCATGAAATCCTAATTATTCACATGTCTTTATCCTATCTGTATCCTCTTAGCTCCTTTTGTGTCTCATTCGATTGTCCATCAGAATTTTTTGCAAGTGCTACATCTAGGAATTCATAGATCATCTGATATTTATTTTTCCCATATGTTTATCTGTTTCATTTATACTACTAATTTTTCTTAGTGTGTTAAGGATTTAATGTTTTTTTTTTTCTTTTCCAGAGAGTCTTTTTCATCTAGACTATACTCTGGGTAAGAGTTGGACCATTTTTTAAAAGATTGTGATACACAGTGTATTAACTATTGCTATTCAGTAAACATTTTTTAGGAAACTTTATTTTTTCATAGACAAGTGCTTTTTTGCATTTTATTTGTTAGTATCTACTTGCATTACATTTAAGAAGTATGTCACAAAAACTAGCTCTGATTTATTTTTAGCTGAGCATATGACAACTAACAATGACATTTATCACCTTTGAATATATCCATGGTTGGTTGGTTAGGATCTAGTCAGTGGAATTCAAACTGCAGTTTCATGTGAGATTTTTTAATTGAAATACATAGTTAAGTATATATCTTGCCTGAAATATATATTTTAATTGAAATGTATATATATTAATTGTTATGTATATTTCTTTATATTTGGTGGCCAGAAATGCAATAATGTCTGAAACTCGAGCTGTATTGCAGCCCACTTCACAGAAGTTACGTGCCTATCATGACAGATCACAAACACGAGATACCATTCTGGTGGCTGCAAGTTAAGCAGTCTTGCCTGGTGTAAATCTAAATTCATCTTCATTTTATTTCTCTACATGCTCTCCCTTTCACAGTCTAGAAAGGTTTTACCGAAAATAATGCATTAACAAGCATTGCCTACCTTACTGCTCACTTGTTTCATGTGGGATGTGTTTTGATTGATAGCATATTACAAATGGCTTCCCACTCTGCATGCATCTTCCCTGCAGGCATGGTGCTGTTTATTGGTTCATCTTTAGACTTCCTGATTGAACTGAAACCGGCCCTCTGAAGCTTCACACTCACCTAGTTGTTTTCATCCGCTCAGCGGCCTGTTGGTGAGGAAAGATGGAACCGAGCAGAAGAAAAGGCTTCCATGTGATTTTCTTGTGCACTCTCAAAGCCCCTCCAGGGGCAGAAATCATTTCTCATCTCTCTGTAGTTTATTCTGACTCTGTTGCAGTAGTGCAAACATAAATGCAGAACTCTTACATGAATTTATGACCATAGTTAAGGAAAGTGATTACTTTTTCCTGTTACATGAGTGTTTTTTTTTCCTCAGAAAGTGCTTCCTTGGCACTGTTATCTGGCACATAACTGATTAGTTAGAATTTTAAAAAACAGTCATGTGGAGAATAGTGAGTCATATTTTCCTACTTTGTAACTTCTGCCCGTGATTTAGAGCAGTAAATGTGAAATCTATTAGATTTATCTCTATCTCCTCCAAAGCCTGCTGTTATTTCTACTTTTGTTACCACCAAATTTGAGTGGATTTTCTCCAAATCTGAGTGAGCTCATTCTGTGAGCAGGCAGCCAAATTAATAAAATGAGCAACTGTTTTTTGCCTCGTCTTCTGTGGTCCCAGAATGCTATAGACCTGTGGGAGTCCTGGAATCCTAAACTCCATTTGTACACTGCCTGACTGTCCTTCCATCCCTCCTCTCCAGGGGAAATCAATGGATCTCCAGAATTCCTTCTGTTCATCGCCTCACAAAACCACTTTTTTATTAGTACATATTTGCAGTGCATGCAGTTAACACTTATCTTGGGGAGTTGGTACATGTACCTAATGCAGCTTGATTCCTCTCTTAGTCCCCTTCCCTTTCCCTGCTGCCTCCCTCCTTCCTCATCCTAATCCCCTTTCCCAGTTGCCATTCTTGTTGATATCATTAATTATAGCTCATGTTTATGAGATGCATTGTTCACATTCATTGATGTTATTAGATTTATCTCCATGGCAGATCTTTATTCTACTTGTTTCCCCTCCTCCTCTCCCCTTGCCCTCAGTCTCCTTCCCCTTTGCAAGTTATGTGTCTACTTGTCTCCTTTTATGCATCCTTTACTGTACTCTTCCTTTGTATTTGGCCCAATTCAAATGACAGACTCAATATGGCATTTAAGTTTGTGTGTGTGATTTACTTCACTTCATATTACATTTTCCAGGTACATTTTTCTATAGACGTCTCATGTTTGTCCTTCTATGTAGTCAAGCAGTATTCCACTACACATGGATATCACATTTTCTTTAACCAATCATCTATTGGTACATGTACAGGCACTTTATCTATTATGAAATATGCTGCTATAAACATTGGTAGGCATTGATCACTGCAATAAGGTGTCTTTATCTCGTTGGGGAAGATACCCAGAAAGGGGATTTCTGTGTCACAGAATTTCTAATTTTAGTGCTTTGAGAAATCTCCATACTGATTTCCATAATTATTGTACTAGTTTACTTTCCCATCAGCAATATAAGAGGTTTCCTTACAATGCCTTTTCATTCAGCAGTATGAGCTTCAGTTAAATAGCCTGGGGTAGCCCCTTCCAGTAGGACTGGAAAGTGCTTTTTTGAAGGTGGTGTTTCCAGGACACCTAGCACCAGATTGAAGATTGTGTGACACTCCTTCTTTGTATGTGAGAATGTGCTGTGGAAAGATTGCTTTGCAAATTTAGACCTAGTTTTGAGAATCTTGGTTAGTTCTTAGAAATAAGTAAGATTTTCTTATACAGCAGGTCCATAAAGATTTTCAGCTATCAGTAACTATTTCAAATGATGACAGTTTGTTTTCTCAGGAAGGAGTAGATCTGAGAGTAAGAAACACCAAGGACAGAGCCTTATCCCAAGGCAAATCAGTTTCCAGTTAATTTTAGCAATCCAGTCTTTAGGATTCCACTAACTCTGAAGACTGGTGATGATACACACTATGCAAACGCTGGAATATGGGCCAAGTTTTGCCAACAGACAGAACTACTTGCCCAATAAAATTAGATCTGCCACTTGAGAAGATCACTCCTCAAGAAACAAATAATCTATCCTAATAATATTCTAGTGATTGGCATAGTTGCGATTCTGTGACACAGGGAATGTCTACCGTTTGCGAAAATAGACATTTTTTATGCATATGAAGGGAGTAGCTGGATATAGTTTATTTGTTATGCTTTCACAGTCTTAAGAGATAAAGAAGACTACTGAAATATGAATAATTTTTCTGGGGTTATATTTTAGACAGGTCTGATAGTTTATGTAAGTTGATGAGCTGCTTTGGGAGATGCCTTCCAATACCATTGTTTACCCCACTAGTTTATCTTATTAGGACTTCAAGGAGCTAATTTGTGTATATTATAGAATAAATTGTAGTAAAGAGAGGAAATTGCTTAACTATCTGGTCCCAACCAATTTTTTTAAATTATAAATACAATTTTGGCTAATTCATTTTTCACATTGTTGCTCAATCTACATCTATTGATCTTTGATTATTCTATTTTCTACATTTAATTAAAAGCCAGTTTTGGATAAAGAAGCAGCGACTAAAGGAGAATACAAATAGGTCAACAGCCCTAACTACACTATTATCCAGGTGATTTTCTTTGCTTTCCTCTGTGTTTGTTGAAGAATGCCCAAGAATTTTAAGGGTAGCCAGTGCCTTAGGCATCTGAGTAGTATCTAACTATTTTAATACATAAATGCTGTTTTTTATCTTCTGTCCTGAAGAGGTTAAGAAATTTTGTTGTTTATAGAGCATACTGAAATCATGAGCCATTCTGAAAGTACATTTACCATCTTGAGCAACGTTTGCAGTTTCATGCTCAGGAGTTCCTATGTTTCAGTTAAGGCAAAAAAGCTTAGCTTCTTTAGTTGTGGTAGACTCAAGTATAGGATTAGCTTCTGAAGTTTCCGTCAGTGACATGATGACATGTCCTGCCTTATACTGTACATTGTAAGATGTGTCAATGAATCTGACTGTTTCAGTGTTATCCTGACATGTTTCCTGTGTATAAGTGAGAGGTTAGCAATTTGTCCATTAATTCGTCTAACAGGAGGGATTCCGTGAGTTGGGAAGCAAAGAAGAGTAGCAGGATTAAAACTATTGTGTCCAGCAGTTGCTACATTTAAAAAAGACAGCAAAATAATTCGTAGTAAACCAACCTGCTTGCAGGGTAACGCTGATGACAATGGCTATTTGATAATTCGATAAGGTTTCTACACAATGAGGAGCACGTAATACTAATGAGGAGTTCACGATAACTTCTTATGTAGCCTGTAAAACTTTAGCAGGAGCTGCAATTGCTTTCATGCAAGAAGATCCTCCTAGAATCCATCTACTGCCTGTGATATCTAGTGTGTTTATGTTGTTATTCACGTCACAGAGGCAATGCACTTGATGCATTCCTTTTTCATGAACAAAAAGAGAAAAAAAATGTCAGTTTGTTAGTAGGATACCCTGGAGCAGAAGGATCACAAAGAAAATCTTTTATCCTCTCAAAAGGACCTTCAACTTCCTTTGTGCAATATGATTTGTTTTAAATAAGTAACGTAGAGTTTAGGCCACAAAGGAAAAATGAGGAGTCCAGTTTCTACAATATTCTACCTTTCCTAGAAGTTTAACTGGTGTTTGTTTGTTTGTTTGTTTGTTTTTAGTTTTGGGAGGAGGAAAGAATAATTACTCTGAAGATGATTGGGATCTAGGAGTAGTCTCTGCTTAGAAATCAAGTGTTCCAGATGCTTCATGTGAGGTTACAAATTTGCAGTTTTTCTATTGCGGTCTTATGACTCTTATGTGTCCCTTCCTACAATTGGAAGCTATGCTTTGATTAGTATATCATATGACTCTTTAATCTTGAAAACAATCTCCATCTTTCTGTCTTTGGTTTCTGTAGAGCAGAACAGGTATGCTGTAGGGACTGCTTCAGAGAATAATCAGTCCCTCCTCTGCACAGTCTCTAATAATAGGTCTGATATTTTCAACAACTTTTGCATTTAAGCTGTAGAGTCTAATGGCGGGTAAGGTTTTTAATCAACTGAGAGTTTTATAAGTGGTGCTGAGTGAATTTTGCTGATAGTTGTATTATTTTTAGGTCATAAATAGTCTGGTATAGCACCTAAGGGTAGATAATTAATTCCTACAATGACTAAATATACTGAGTGCTTATTGATGAGTGTCACTCTAAATTGGGGTTTGAGGATTGGTTGAAACATAAAATATTTTACCCTTTTGGGAAAATGAGATGTTTTCTTAATGAACTTCAAAAAAACCTTTTTCTGCCACATATATAGGTATAGAGAAAGCTAGCAGAATTGATAAACTCCTTAGATAGGTTCCAGTTGGAAAGGATTGGGTTCAGATTCTAGACTGTTACAGGTTTACTTGAGATTTCTACTGTTGAAATAGTTTATTGACTCCAAGGAAGGAGAGCAATGAGCAATAGGGTTAAGAATCAATAAAGTGGCTCCTGTGTCACTTCGGACCAGGGTAACAACATTCACAATATTAAATGTGTATCTCCCAAATAGTTTTTAGTAATTATCAGTAAAAGTAAAAGCCTTTTTAATTCTTCAGAGTAATCTCTGTGTGGGAAGGTATCAGGATACATGTGAGAGCACATATTTAAATCCTACTATTGGTGTTAGAGTCCGTGCTATAATCTTCCCCACTATTTTCTTCAATAGTTGTTTGTTTAATGATGACAATACACTGGAACAACTGTAGAAATTTGAGGAATTTGGTTTGGGAGATAATTGTTTCATTAAGACATTTATCACCTTAGAAACTTGAATCTGAGTCCATAACTTTAGTAACTTTCTCTTCAAATTTCTTTGAAATGATCTGGAACAGTTACCCAGCTAGGAAACTAACTCATAGTCTTTTCTCAGTCAAAGTCAGGGAATGCTCTTCAAGAAAAGTACTTTAATCTTCCTAAAGGCTGGCTAAGAAATTAAACTGAATTGACTATTTATTTTACCTGTTAATCTTTTAATATCTGAAGTTTGGAAATAAGTCCAGAATAATGACATACTCATAAATGCATTTACATACTCATAAATGAAGTTTTTATAGCTAGTTTTAGGCAGATACTTAGCCTTCTTGAATTTCCTCTCAAGAAATCTTTAGTAGTGTCTTTCCAAATGATCACTGAAGTCCATTCCCTACCCATGTTGTAAATTTAAAAAGCTAAATTAAAGGTAGGCTTTAATTAAAATCTCAACTTCAACTGAGTCTTTCTTAACATTTGGAAAATTTTTAGTGACAGCATTTAATTCAGCTCATGTCCCAGGCCACGTACATAACAGCTTTAATGTTATAGATATTAAACCTAATTTCAAAAGCTGAAAGAAAAATGAATGGCATGTCAGTGCTAAACTTTTCAGGGGGCTCAATTTCAATACCATACAAGAAAAGCATGGAGAAGCATGGGAGAAGATCAATGCACGGGCGGTGGAGACTGTGAAAAGGAGGGGAATTGTAGGAGCAGAGTACTCAGAAACCTCTGAAGATTTTTCTAATTTGGAAATTATTTGAGGCAGCTGTGAATTTGTCTCTTCAAGAGAAGTGATAATGAATTCATATTATATTTAGTAGCTTCATACACCAATTAAGAAACACCCATTGAAACTGTTGAGTTTTATACTTTGTCTCTATTTGAATGTTCAAGCGAACTAGTTTTGAATTGTCAAGAGTTCCAAAGGAACCAGCATTGTTTCACATCATCATGGACAATTATAACCCATCATGACAAGAATTTACAAGAAGGAACATAGGTCTGAGACATAAAGGAAACCAGAATTCTGAGCGATGGCTGCTTTGCGATCTCCTAGAGACATAATTAACTCAACATGAGTTTTCTTTCCTGAAAACTAAACACTCCTTAAGAGTAGGGATGCTCCCCCCTATGCAGCAAGCAATGACATAACACCCAAATAAGAGGCAGAACTTCAACCAGAGGAACAGGATGCTCAGAAATTGAGAGCACTTATTCCATGACGCGCAGCTTCCGGGAAGTCAGTGCTCCAGTGGGCATCTGTACACATTTCCTCTTTCACAGCACTGGACACAGGGATGAGTTACTTTGAAACCCACTTCTGATGCCACACAATTTCAGCTAGCACAGAAACTGTGGAAGAAAAATAGGCTCATTCGTGACCTTAGAATTACAAATCAGAATAATGTAGATTGAGACAATTCCGAATCAGTCCTCTGTAGATCTTCAGGCTGGTTGTGGCTTTTAATGGGAAGGAGAAGCAGAAGACAAAGGCATTTCCTCTTATAAGGTGCAAAGGAAAGGGGCTGGTGCAGAGAAGAAACCGTAACACGAAGCTGTGCGTCACCAGGCTGTGATGACGTGAAGTTGTCATTCACTTGTGAGAGTTGCTCTTTGATGTAAAGGTCTCTAGATGTAAAGTTTCTATTCATTTGTGAGAGTAGCTCAGCTGCGGCTTCCCACACAAGATGCAATGGTGTTGTAGGCTTTGACTCAGTTCAGAGGTCAGCAGTGTCTTCCTGTAATTTTTTTAGTGCCCACTTCAAGAGTCTCTCTTTCTCAGGAAGCAGCCTCAGACATGCAGGACTCTGGTCCTCAAATGATCTCCCTACCTTATTTGAATTTTTTTTCTTGATTGTCCTATGGATTTCACACTCCTGTGTAGATAGGATAGTGGTACAGGATGTGGGGTTAACCTCTGCTATTCATTGGCTGTTCTTAAAGATCTCCAGGAAGACCAGGCTCTAAGTGTCAGAAGATGCAGGGTCTTGCTGCATGAAATGGTCAAAGCTTCAGAAACAAATACGCAGGCTTTGCTTTACCTGAAAAACATTTCTCTTTGTAAACAGTTTTGGTACACATTGTTTTGTGTACACTAATCTTACAATCAATTAATCTGTTCTACTCTTGACTGTCAGTCTTTTCCTCTCTCCCTTTCTCCTTCCCTCCCTCTCTTTTTATCCCATCTTCTAACATAAAGACTTCTAGCAAAAACACAACCAGGGGGATCTTACAGCTCTGCTTTAGAGAACATGTCCACAAGAAGCCAAAGCTGCTACAGAAAGAGGAGTCTAGTGGAATTTTACAGGGTGTGGGTGTTGGTTTTGATATAAAAGATCTATTTAAAAATTTCCTCTGACACCATCCTAGCAGGAGTTGATCTGAAAGTTTTCAGATCGTATATTAACACCCCTGGGATTCTAAAGCTCTGCTTGTAAGGAGGAGCACACAGTAGTCTAGACATCTTGCTAACAACTTACTAGGGCTCATAATAATAGTTGTTACTATGTAAATTTAACACAGATTACAGAAGTTGAAAAGTGTTTGATAAAATATTATGTTGTCCATGTAGATTAAATGACTAAATCAAAACTTGGAAAATTAGCTAAATAGAAAGGTGGACCGGGCTTCAGGCAGGATGTGTGCTAAGCATATTGGAAGTCCTGGGATCAACTTTCATCCCCTCCCTAAAGAAGCTAATGATGAAAATGCTTGGAAACAGGTAATAGTGATAACTGCACAACATTACAAATATAATGTACTGAATTGTAAACTTAAAATAACAAATGCATATATATATATAAAATCATAAAAACCAGACTGTAGTTAGGCCATGTATTTTGCATTTTAAAAGCAAATTCACTTTGTGTGAAGCAAACATGACCCAGTACACCTGGCAGAACCCAGGCTGAGTCACATACTGCTTTAGTTCAAGATAGATATTCTATATGAAGGCACAGATAATGTTCAAAGTTCTGATACTGGTATTATTGAAGAAGGTTAAAAACCATTTGTGATGGTTTCCTAGTGGAAGATAAGGCAGTTTCCCAAGTGACAGGAGCATTGCTATATGGAAAGAAGAATACTCATCCTTTCTGTTCCACAAGGTAAAAATTGACCTCATCAGTGGAGTCTGTCTATTCAAGTTACAGAAAGTGACTTGAGCAATCACCAACATAAACAAATTGTGTTAAAATATAGAAAAGGTTGCAGAAGGGTGTATTTTACTGTCACATAAGTTAGGGGATAATTATTTTCTGATGGGGTTATCATTATTCCTTCTTTCAATGCTTAATCTCCTCATGGGATAATTTTCAAGTTATTTTTCAATTTTTTTATTCTGTAGAAATGTAATTAATATGAAAATTCTTTTAAGACTTCAATTCCCACTCTATGGCAGACATTTTATATCAATTACTTACAATTACTCTGTAAGTTAAGTTCTATTTTATTATTTAGCCAACAGGAAAAACTGAACCATAAAATATTTTCATAAGGTGTCAAATCACGCAGATGATGAGAGCAGGACAAACATCAAAAGCCAGTTATGTTGTATAAATCTGAGAATCATTGTATGCCCTGACTGACAAAATTGAAAATGAGCAGAGAAAAATCAAGATTATTCATACTGGAGAAAGGAGGATCTAAAAAGAGATCTCAGGCATCATTGACACAAAAATTATCACTTGTTTACCTATTCATTAAACATGGAGGAATACGGTTTTGAATACAAGGATCTATTCATAGTAGCCTTCGTTTATGTGAGTTGGAGAGTTGTGTCTACATATATCTGATGTTTTGTTTTGATGGTAGATAACAAGAAATTTTTAGAGTCTTGAACCTTAAGAGTCTTGAGACTCTTTACCTGAATTTCTCTAAAAGCTTTTGGAGAGCAGCCATCACATCCTTATTTCTCAAGCTGTAGATCAAGGGGTTCAGCATAGGAGCCACCACCACATAGAACAGAGCAACCATCTTCTCTTGCTGTGCAGAGGAGGCAGAACGTGGCCATAGGTATGTGAAGATGGTAGCCCCAAAACACATACAAACCACAGTGAGGTGAGAGGCGCAGGTCCCAAAGGCTTTGTGACGTCCCTGAGCAGAACGAATGCGTAAAATGGCAGCGGCAATATGAGCATAGGAGAACAGGACCAGAGAACATGGAAGAACAATCACTAGAAATCCAGAAAAGGCCACCATGACCTTGTTGAAGGAGGTGTCCACACAGGCCAGCCGAAGCACTGCCAGGGTCTCGCAGGCAAAGTGATCAATGACATTGTAACACAGGGGCAGCTGGAAGGTGATGATTGTTTCCATCAGTGAGTTGGAGAAACCAGCCACCAAGCAGCTGGCTGACAATGCCAGGCACAGCCCTCCGTGCATGATAGCTGTGTAGTGCAAGGGACGGCACACGGCCACATAGCGATCATAAGCCATGGCTCCCAGAAGGAAGAACTCAGACCCACCCAATGCCAAGGAAGCCCAGAGTTGGAGCACACAACTAGGGAATGAGATGTGCTTTGGGGCCGAGAGGAAGTGAGCCAGCATTTGAGGGACAACACTATTTGCATAGCACAGATCCACCAAGGACAGAACACTGAGAAAGAAGTACATTGGGGTGTGGAGCCTGCTGTCCAGTCTGATGAGGAGAAGGATGAGGGAATTCCCCACCATAGTCACTAAGTACATGACCAAGATAAGGTGGAACAGAAAGACTTGAGTGCCCCAGTCACGGGACAGTCCCAGGAGAATGAACTCACTCACCCATGTCTGGTTGATTTTGTCCAAGCCCATGAGCTTCAGGATTGGAAGAGACCATATAGATGGCCTGACCTTCTGCACTTAAAATTCATCTAAATCTGAACACATGCCTGGTGAGGAATATAACATGATCTGGCTGTGCGCTAAAAATCAAGAAGAAAAAACAGTTACAGTCTCAGAATTCAATTTAGCTGAACATACTTTCTTCTCCCAAACATCTTCTCTTAAACATGCAGGGAAATTAGCAGAATATTGTAGACTTCAAATCCTATTTAATTTAGTAGTTATTATATAGGGGATAAGTCTTCCTCTTGTGGTAAGAAAGTCCTTGTTACAAAATAAGCATATTTTTCTGAATTCTAAACAATGTTTGGTACTATTTACATTCTCTTTGTCCTGTCTACAGATGTCATCTATCATCTTATTCACACTGCCACAGTGAAATCTATCCATGAGACTCTGAATGTTTTAAACAATCATCTTTATTGGGGAATAGTTTCAATTCACACTGAAGAATTAATTCATTTTAATCCTTGCAACAAATCTGCATTTAGGTTGTATAAAATGGGACACAAGTCCTCCCTTTCATGTAATTTCATGATCAACTGCTGTCCAAAATGATCTATGAAAAATTCCAGAAATAAACAATACCTAAGTATTAAATTGCCACTCAAAAATCATCTTATACATTGTATTACTATACAATTTTGAGTTTATGTAACTTGCAATTTTACTTTTAGAATGTCAAGTGGAAACTTTCTCTCCACTTGATACAAGTAGTCCAGTTGGTCTAGACCAACCAAAATATCAGTCTTCCAACACAAACTATTGCATGATGTCGATGCTAAAGTCAATCTTTCATGTCCCCTGAGAAGAATTTAATGATAATAATGTCAGATTTTTATTTAATAGTAACATTCTCAGAAGGAAAGAACAGTTTGTTCATTTCCTAAGGAAAATGTGTGAGTTCTCATCAGTGAAGACAGGAAGACAGAAGATGAAGCATTAATTTCAGAAAATAGGTAATGATATTGTTTATTTGTTTGTCTATTTTAGCACCTTGTTAAATTTCCACACAACAAAACAAGCAATCAACAAAATGAAAAGGCAATCTCTGGAGTAGGTGAATATATTTTCAAACCACACATCTGATAAGTGTATGATATAAAAAAATGTACAGGTAATTTGTGCAACTTAATAGCAAAAACAAAACAATAGCAAAGAAGAAAGAAATCTTATTAACAAAAGAACATACTAAGATTCCTAGCAAACAGGTTATTTATAATCAAAAGTGGTATCTTGCTAGAATGGTCACATAATTTTTAGCTCTGTAATTAAAAATTAAAACATTGTCTTAAATGTTTTGTGTTCCCTTCCTTGTAAATTTTCCATTGCAATATTTCTATTTGTACATAAATTCTTTTCATTCTACCATGTCTTATAATGGCATAAAAGATGTTTGTTCTTTAGTCATTGTACTGGTTATAAAATTTCCTAGTATTGGAAACTATGAAACAAATTTGAACTGGTAAGGTCTACAGTGTTTGCCCACCTTGATTTACATTATGTTAGTCCTCCAATGCTTTGGTAAGATACACCAAAAGCTAAAGAGACCACATTACAAAACACAGATACATATAATATCTGTACATGCCTTCTCATCCAAATGCTTTGTTCTTTTTATGTCTTCGTATACTTACCATTTTAAGGATATATGGACCAACAAGTTGACATTAGGTGCATTTTGGTGAGTCAGAGTTTTGTTTTTTGGTTTTGGGGTTTTTTACTGTCTTTTTTTTTCCTTTTTTTTCTGAGACAGGTTGGCCTTGAATTCACTTATATATTCCAGGCTGGCTTTGAACTCATGGCAATCCTGCCTCAGACTTCTGAGTGCTGGGATTACAGGTGTGCACCACCACACCCAGCAGCTCAGAGAGTTTTCTAAAGACTTCATTAAAATTATTTTCTCAAGGGATATTATTTTAAATCTAAAGATTTGAAGTATATTTTCTTCATGTGAGAGTGTTTAATTTTTCTCATATTTGATTTTCTCCTTTCCATCTAATACAATAGCTAAAGACATGGAAAACTGCCGTTTTAGAATACAGTGGACTCTCTCTCTCTCTCTGTCTCTCTCTCTCTCTGTCTGTCTCTCTCTCTCTCTCCACACACACACACACACACACACTCACACACACAAGCCAGGAATTACTGACAAAGGAATTAATAGTTATTTTTTCTTTACTGTTTTATGATAGAATTGAAACAAGTGAATTATGCAACTATGTAAATCACATATAAAAACTTAAATTATACCAAGGTAGGAGGAATAATTTCTACGAAGTGTATATATAGTGACATGTTCATTAAAGAAATACCAAATATTTATCTTACTTTGTATGTAAGATGACTATAAGTCACGATTTCTTAGTCCTGTCTTCCAAGAATTCAAACAGTAACTGAGGCAGTAATGCTCCAGATATTCTCTGCATGTACATAAACAGTGCAATCCAAAAATAATGAAGTATTAATTTCTTAAAAATTTATTGCAGTACAAGACACACTGCCAGAAATCTCCCCATTGCTTTTGTGTACGCTTCCCCACAGTTCTTGTCACTTTGTGAAGGTCTTCTGGAAGTCCTCTTTCATCAGTGTCTTTAGGAGTACTGTGATAAGTGCTGAAGTGTCCTGAATTGAGGCAAATGTTCATGATCACTCTGACTTTGGGGAAGAGCTAGAAGTCTCACAGTACCAGATCTGACAAGTGAGATGGATAAGGACAAACCATAGTAATATATGACAAAACTGACATAGACATTTTGAATCCATTCAGGATATAGAAACAGCCATGAAAAGACACTCACAAGAGAATCCATCCTGTACTATTCACTGGGAAAAAGCTTCTGGCATCTGTAACTGAAAGGAGGAAAGGTCTATTTTGGCTCATGGATTTGGCCCATTATCGGCTGGCTCCAAAGCCGAAACAGCATGAGTGGAAAGATCTGGACAACGACAGCTGCTCATCCCCGTGGCAACCAGGAAGCAGAGACAGAGAGGAAGCGAGGGTCTGGGGACAGGAAAACTCTCTTTCCGTGTTTAGTCACCCAGTGAACCGGCTCCTTTCAGCAGGATCCACCTCTCAAGGGCACATCCAGCTGTAACCTTGTTTGTGAACGAATCCATTGAAGAATGCAGCGTCACTGTGATCCAGTCACATTCAAACACATGAAGCACATGAGACATCTGGGCCACTTTAGATTTAAACTATAACATTTCCAGAAGTGCCTCAGAAAGTGACGAGAGTGATAGAATAATTATGTTCAAGTGAGGGGGAGTATTCTGAGAGGGGTGAACGGCAACGTGCCTGTCTTTGCCATAAACTTTTAAAAAACTTAAATACTGTAAATTTAAATATAGCATATTTTGATCATAATTCACTCTTTCACACAGGGGACATCCACAGAAAGAATGAATAAGGGCAGATTCACACAAAACATTTACACTTCCCTCACTGAATTTAAAGATAATCTAATAAACAGCAACAAAGCAAGTGATGTTTTCCTACCTCAAGAGAAAAAAAATTCTGAAGGAGAGAATTTGTGCTTGCTGAAAGTCATGTTGCTTTTGCTCAGCCATGGAGCCAAGCAAATGTGCTTATTACTTGTATTAACAAGTTTTGGAGTTTGAAAATAAAACACCTTTGATGGTTTTTCTTTGAGAAGTCTGATGTTTTTTTAAAGTGACAAGTGTGAAAAACGAAAGAATGTGTATTAAGCAATTAGACAAAAGATAGCAATTAGATAAAAGAACTTATTAGGAAGCTAACGAGAGAAGAAATTTAGGAATCTAACTTTTTGTCTTAAAAAGAAATCTGTCATAAAGAAAAAAAGCCAGCTGGGGATTTAGCTCAGTGACATAAGTACCTGCCTGGCAAGTGCAAGGTTGTGACTTTGATCCCTGGTACCACGCAGACACACACACACACACACACACACACAAAGGGAAAAAGAAAAGAAGGGTAAGGGGAAAAAAAGCCAAAAAGAACACATAAGATGGGTGTAGTCAGGATTCCAAGGAGTTAAAATTAAACCAAGTGAAAACAGAATTCATGAAAATGAAAGAAAAGGAAAGTTAAATATTTATAGGTATCTGACTGTAACTGACATTTAATGTTGGTAAATTATTGAAATTATCCAATATTTTATACATAGCACTTCAAGTATTTTATCAGTCTTGCTACTTAGTTAAAGAATGTTGTTGAGGCCTTCATAGTGAAGGTTTTCAGGAATCTGGATCTATCAGTGTGAAAATACTACTTAAAATAGTTATCAAAGAGATAAGTGGATTCTCAGAAAATTTGAACTTCATAATATTACCATAAAATACTTTTTCATCACTTACATTGCAAAAAACTCCAAATACCTCACCAAAAGTAGAAAACACAAAAACACTTACATAGCTAAGGCACATCCATAGCATTATTGAACTTCTTAAACACAAGATTAACTTCTGTTCTTCAGCCACTATATCACAATATGTTTCAACAAATATAGCAAACATTTCACCAGAATCATCCATGCATTGCCAAGTCACAGTAGAGGTGATCATAAGCCCTTATCACTCGCTCAAAGACTTGGGACGGTTCTGAAAAAAGGTAAACATCAGACATAGACGAAAAACCCAGTAAAATGCACAAAGAGTACAAAGAACAAGGAGAGATGGCAGACTTGAGCCACAGAATAAGCGGGGAACCCTGAGGCTATCCGCCTTGGTGCACAGCAGCATCTTGTCCCCTTTGCTCTGGCCCAGATTGGTGTCCCCCTCTCCACGGTTACATTGCCCTGTTTTCTCTTCTTGTCTTTACTAACAGGATACTCAGAAAATTGAGCGTCCAGTACACCCAGCTCCAGTGAGTGGCCGATCCAAATTTTTTATTTCAAATATAAGCACCTATATTTGGTGCTACCATAACATCTGACTTTGGACCATTTTCATGCACCTCAAGCACTATATTTTTATTTTAAAGTACCCTTTGCATGGGATTAATGACTTAGACAAAAGCAAGTATTCCCCTAAACCATCGCATATGTGCTTTCTAGTGATAATTTTTAAAAAATAACAAAAATGATTGATTGAGACTGTAAAAGTGGAAATAACCTTGAAACTCTAAGACTATTTTTTAAAACATACACCAGCTAAACAAGCTATTTGGCATGCAGACGTGGAACCTTCATCACATTCCGAGCAACTCTAGCTGAGACGTGGTGGGTCGCACTTTAGATAGATATTCTAGTTCAAAGAATTGTTCACCAAGCAGAAAGTGAGTGTAAAGACAAATTGCTGATCCAGGATCACTGAATTTTGGCCAAGAGGAAGTACAGGTTAGACCCAGGCCAAAAACAGGTTGGAAACTCTAAAATCCTCCCTAACTCAAATGACTAGAATAGTGTATCAGGCCAAATTGCCACTATAGAATAATTTTATCTCTCTACCTTTAGCTATACCTTTAAGTTTGAAGGAAACTTGTATGATTCACATTCTTTAATAAATGTTTTCTAAAAATGCTGGACTCACCTCTGGAGAGTAGAGAAAACCATGAGTGTCTTCAGAGGATGTTAAGGCTGGGAAAATTTGGAATCTGAAGACAGCGCAACTGGAGCAGGTAACTTTTTCAGACTTTAGGAAGCAAATCTCAGGAGGCCAATTATACTTTGTTAATTAAACTTCTTTTCTTTTCCCTCCCCCTTCTGTCTGGTCACTTCTGCACCTAACACCTTAACTTACATTTCAATTTTGCAAATGGAAGTTTGCTTTCCTTGTCCCTGGGGCAGGGGAAGGAGCTTGCCAAACTTTAATTTCTCAAAGGACCCAAGTCTGTTTTACACTGATTCTACTTAAAACGGCGAGTCCTTTTATCCTGTTTGAAAGGCAGGTAGACACGATCATATCTCTAATTCTCCATTCCAATTTGCCGCTCTCCACATCCCTTTGAACAATAGCTCCTAGTGCAGGGAACTCAAGACACAGTTTGCATTTACTGTGATGGAAGTGCGGGCAGGGGGGTGATTCCAGTCCAGTTCCCAGTGAGATGCTGCTTGCTTCTGGGCTGCTCTCCACACTGGGAATTCTACTACCTCATCTTTCAGTGGTCCTTAGGATTTTAATCATTCCCTTTCCTTTAAGAAAGGAAGACAGACCTGGACAAGGACATAGTTTATAACTTAGAAATTTTAATTCTCAGAAGTTTTAATAAAAGTACAACCATATTGTGTGAACAAACTCCAGAGACTCTCCCTCTCTCTCCCTTCCTCTTTCTTTTATCCTCCCTCCTTCCCTCTCTCCTTCCCCCTCATTCCATCCCCTCCATCTATCTCCTCTTCTCTCTTTTTCCTAAGAATAACTGGAGATTTGCCCTGTCCTGCTGCTCTCAGCTTTCGTCAGCTCTACCTAGTATTGTGCTGAAATCTGAGTGCTGATTTCCCCTTGGCTTTTTCTGAAGCTGATGGCAACAGGCATGCTTTGTGTAGAGAACACCCGCAGGACAGGTGGAGCTGGTGAGAGAAAAGCTACAGAGTCTAAGTTAGCAGGGACCTTCGAAAGAAAAAGAAGACGAGAGGCAAGGGGAAGACAAAGGGGAGAACAAAAGAATGAAAAAGACTCTTTCTAGCTTTCAAAATGTTGCTGATCTAGCCAAGAAGACATGGAGGTGAATGCCTGCCACCCCAGCCCATGGAAGCTTAGGTCTAGCCTGGCAAATTAGTAGCTTAGCAAGACACTGTCTCAAAATAAAAACAAAAGGCTGGCACACAGCTCAGTGCAAAACCCTAGGTTCAGTCTCCGGTACCTAAAATACATATTGCTGATGTCTCTCATGAAACACTTTTCTTTCTTATTTGCAGTCTTCCTTACTTTGCAAATTAATTATCTTATTTCTATTTTTTACTCCTACTTATATGAGTACAAAAGGAAGAGAACACATTGGTAAAATACATTTCCCCATCTTTAAATTTTAAGGATTACTTTTGTTGAGGGAGTCTGCAAAGATGGAACAGTAAGGAGCAGAGTAAACAGCCTCTCTGAGAGGACCAGCCCAGATGCTGGAATATAGCATTCTGGAGAAGACAAGAAGTGAAAACGTGGGTCCCCTTGACCCAGGAAGAACCTGAAGTGAGAATTGAAGCCCACAGAGAGAATACAAAAAGAAAATCTTAAACAGAAGAAGGTGATACCTGGTGGTGCTTTCACTGGAGCTGGTCCCACTGTGCCAGAAGCTCTGGTGAAACCTGGAGGTGCACGGCCACAGTGGAGCTGGTGGCTGGTAAGCCTGAAGGCCTTGGCAGGGAAATGTGGTGCAGAAGGAAGCAGTGGCCAGAGAACTGCACTGGCTGGCAGTGAGTGTGGATGTCTCAGTCCTCTGCAGGAGTGGGCAATTGGTTGGGTGCCATTTTGGTGTTGGGCAGGATAAGCCCAGAGACAGAACTGCAGCCAGCTTCATTCAGCCATTCCTAACTTGGAGAAGACTGATGGAAATTGCTTGGACTGAGTCCCATCCTGTGTGTGGTCCAATAGCCACTGGCAAGGTTTCTCTAAAACTATCCCTAACCAACTATGCCCACCCAGTGCACACTAATGTGGTGAAGAGTCACTGTGGTTAACCCAGCTCGGAAGGGAGGTGTCAGCCTGCCCTGCCCCTGAGTACACTCCAGTAGCCACCAGCAGATTGGGGAAAGCAGCAAACAGCAGAAACACCTAGCCAACATGCTTCAGAGTAATTCTAACCAATACAGGAAGTGCTGGGGAAGTAGCCTCACTATCCCCTGGTCCAGAAGAAACCAAGAACTTGACAAGAGGAAGAAGCAGAAGGCAGTCTTTGGCCTCCAACCCAAGCAGTACTGGTCCAGGAGATGTACACACAGAAGAGAATGAGAGTTACACACCAGCAGTTTTTGAAGCAATAGCAACTGAAATAAAGAAGTAACTCCATGAAGCTATAAAAGAACTTAGAACACAAATACTACTACAGTTAAAAGAAGATATAAGAAACATAATAAAATAATTGCTAAGCACCTCAGAAGAAGACACAGATGGAAGAATAGAGGAGCATAGGCAATGGAGGAAAACCTTCAATGAAAAATATAAAAAAATGTAGAATACATGAAATATATTTAAAGAGATTACCAGGAAATTAAAAACTCCATTGAAAGCTGGCAAAACTGCTTGAAAGAAACTAAAGATAGACTACCAAACCTTGAAGACAGAGTAGAAGCTTGTGATTGTGAAAAGAAAGATCTCTTAAAAATAACAAGGAACCGGGAAGTAACAATACAAAGGCTAGAAGATGACAAGAGGTTCTATAATTTAAGAATAAAAAACATGAGTGAAGAAGCAGGGGTAAACACAAATGAAATACAAAGGCTATTCACAGAAATAATTAAAGAAAACTTCCCAAGCATAGGAAATGGAAATAATATTCAGATAAATGAGGCATACAGAACTCCATCCAGCTGTAACCAAAGTAGATATATACCCAGACATATAATAATCAAGATCCCAGAAATTCAACACTAGAATAGAATATTAAAAGCTGTCAGAGAAAAGAAACAGATCACTTATAAAGGAAAACCCATCAGAATCATGACAGACTTCTCGACACAAGCCATCAAATCAAGAAGAGTGAAGTGTTCCAAGTCCTGAAAGAGAATAACTTTGAACCCAGATTGATGTACCCTGAAAAACTATCTCTCAAAATTAATGGAGAAACAAGATGCTTCCATGACAAAGAGGAACTGGGGGAGTTCATGATCACCAATTCAACCCTACAAAAAATACTGAAGGACATTCTAGTGAGAGAGAAAAAAGACCATGGTATCAGTAACAGTGACAGAGGGGACTCACTAAATGGGGCAGACAGTGGAATGAAGGGGAAAAGTAGACAACCAGTGTCAGAAAAATAACATGGCAGAGATGAGGCAGAGAAGGTTGGCAATAACCACTAATACAGATGGCCTTGATTCACCAATAAAAAGAAACATAGGTAGAGTGGATCAGGAGATAGGGTCCATCAATATGCTCTATATAAGAAATCCAATTAACTCAAAAGAAGTTTATAGACTGAAAGTCAAAGACAAGAAAACAATTGCTCCCTATGACAGGGAACCAGAAAAAAGTGGGGGTAGCTTGCCCATCAGCTGTAGATTGGTTAGAGAACCATAACACTTTTTTGCAATGAAAACTACTCAGCTATAAAGAAATAAAACCTTGAGGCTCTTGTAGGTAAATGGATACAACTTGAAATCATACTCAGGAGTAAAAAGGTTCAGAATCATTTAGGTATATAGCAGATTGCCTCCCAATATAACAACTAAAGGAGTTAGTGGGATACAAAATGTACAATGCACCCTGTGAATGTGAAAGAGGAGGAATTGTCTAAAAAGGGAAGGCAGTGGCCATTGTTAATATTTTATCATAATTTAAAGCCCATATTGTTTTCATCATTCTGTTTAGTTTGGTTGTTTTCTGTTCCAGTTTGTCCACTTGTATTAGATTTGATGGCATGGACAGCTATTACAAAGATAGCAGGATATACTATGGTAGCCATTTTTTATTTTCTATTAACTTTAACAGAAAATATACACAGTCTCTATAGAACTCTTTGCCAAAACTTTCTGTCCTCATATCATTCTCTATTTATTCTATCCTATTTTCTCTATAGCAAATAACATCATTCAAATACTCTGTTTTATTTGTTTCTATATTTATTGCCTGTTTTCCTCAATAAGAATGCTAGTTCCTTAAGAACAGATAGTTTTTGGTTAATTTCTTGATGCTACTCTTTCTGGAGTGCGATGATAATCTCAGTGTAGTTTTAATTTGCATCTCTTGAATGGGCAATGATGTTGAACATTTTTTTCATATCTTTATTTGCCATTTGTATTTCTTCATCTGAGAATTATGTATTCATCTCAGATGCCCACTTTTGGATTGGGTCTTTAAATTGGGGGGGGGGCCTGAGATTTTTCAATTCTTTATAAAAGATGAGATAAAAGTCTAGTTGGCAAAAATCTTTCCTCAATTTTTGGGTTTTCTTTTCACTCTGTTGATGACTTATTTTGATATGTAAAAACTTTTTAATAAGATGAAATCCCAGTTGTTAATTCTTTAAAGTACTTCCTGTATAGTTTGGCTTTTGTTCATGAACTCTCAGCCTACCTCTATGTCCTCAAGATTTCTGCCCACTTTGTCTTCCAGTAGATTTAGTGTTTCTGTCCTAATATTTACAACTTTGATGCATTTTGACGTTAGTGCATGGTGATAGACATGGATCTAGTTTAAGTCTTCGGCATGTAGAAAGCCAGTTTTTCCAAATCACTGATTAAAGAGGCTATCTTTCTTCCAGTGGACACATTTGGCCCCTTTTTCAAAGATAAGGTGGTTGAGTTTGTTTTTAGTTGTGTCTGTTATCTTCTGTTCTGGTTGAACAGAAGAGGTCTGGATTCTTTTGCTTGTCTGTCTGTTTGTTTGTTTTTGCCAGTATCATGTGGCTTGGCTGTGGGAAAAAGGAATTCTTCTCCATTGTTGATAGGTGTGTAGACTGGTACAACCACTGTGGAAATCAATACGGAGATTTCCCACAAAAAAAATAATATTAGAGGTTCCATTTGACCTAGCTATTCCCCTTCTGGGTATTTTCCCAGAAGAATTGAAATCATACCACAGCAATATATGTGCACCCATGTTTATAGCAGCACAATTTTCTAATAGCCAGATGTTGGAAACAACTCAAACACCCATCAACTCAGGAATGGATAAAAAATGATGTGCTATTTTTATATAATGGAATGCTACTCAACCATAAAGAATGATAAATTTAAGGTTTTAATACGTAAATGAATGCAACTAGAAACCATACTCATAAGTGAAATAAATTAGACTTGCATGTATAAATACCAAATTGTCTCTGTAGTATAAAAAAACAAAGAATAAATAAGATCCAACAGTTACAATAGATACAGTAAAAGGGAAAGAAATTGCTCAAAGGGAAATTTTATTGTTTGATCAATCTTGCATGCTTGTATCTGATAGCCTGAGCAATTACTCTGAGGATAACAATATGCAATATAAAAACCATTGTTAAATTCCTATCATCTTGCTTTGAAATCCTGTATTGCCATTGCTTTTTGTTGTTGTTTTTGTCATCATCTTACTTCTGTTGTTTTTAAATTGTTTGCTTCTTGATTTTTCTGGATTTTTTTCTCTTTAAAAGAAAAAAAAGAACAGATAGTTTTGTTCTTGTTTTCACCATGACATCTGCATAATTAGTGTCTGGAATGTGACAAATACTTCACAAATATTCAGTGAATAAATATGAAGAAGATGCAAAAATGCTTAGAATACTATTGTAGCTTTTCTGCATACCTATGAAGATATTTCATGCTTTGACTTGCACAATATAATATTATAAAGTTAACATGAAAGCAGCCTCCAAACTCGCTGCAAACCCAGTGAAAATTATATGTCAACTTTCTGGAGATTTAATAAAACTACTCAAAAATTTGTATGGAATTAATCCCTTTAACAGCTGAGTTAGTTTTGAGAAAAGATGAAGTTTCCCACCTTATTTTATATACTGCATACAAAAATAAAAAATGATTTGAGACTTCAAAAGCATTCTTTCATGGGTTAATAACATGCATTAGCGTTACTATAGATGAATGAGTAAACAAAGGATTATTTAATAAATATACCACTACACAGAAAAATTAACAGTGGATCTGTAATTAACAGTGCATGTCCTGCCTGGCAAGCATGAAGTCCTGAGTCTGATTCCCAGTACCAAACAAACAAACAAAATCAGTGTATGTAAAAATTCACATCAGTGTACTAAAGAAATAACTGTAAAGATGAAAGTTAAGGTCTAAGTTTAAAAAAATATAGTATTTAGTGGCCTAAGATCAGGGCCATATTTCAGGAAAAAACAAAACTTCAAAAATACAAATCATAAAACAGAAATATATTGAATTTGGTTACACTAAGACAAAGAATTTTTGCTGTTCAGCAAAGGAGTCTACACATAAGGGTTTCCTTCTTTCTCTCTCTCTTTCTTTTTCTTTGAACCCTAGGCCTTCATATTGAACTACATTTCCAGTACTTTTTCTTTTTTTATTTTGATACAAAGTCTCATTAAGTGGCTGAAATGCCCCAGCTGGACTCAAATTTGGTATTCTCCTGCCTCTGTCTCCCAGAGTGCTAGGATTACAGACTTTTGTCACCATTCTTGGTTCTCTGTAGTTAAAATTAACTGAGAGGTGATAGTTTGGAAATACCAATACAATTTGCAGTAGCTAAGACTTAGTCACTTTCCTCTATTTTCTGGGACAATATATTTCACGTAAGGAAGGAAAGGTTTAGTTAGCTCACAATTTGTGGAGGTTTCAATCTACACTCTGTTGGCTCCACAGCACAGTGGCATGTGACAGAGGGCAACTGTTCATGGTGACAGAAGAAAGCAAAGCAACAAGAGCAAAAAGGGAAGAACAAGCAGGGAGAGAAGATTCTATCCCTTATATTGTATGCAGACCGCACCCACTGGGGGGTGTAGGACTCACACCCATAATTCCAGCATCAAACTAAACTCTAGAAGCCCACCCTCATGACTGTATGAGGTTTTGGGGGAACATACAGACACAAACCATAACATGGTCTAAAGAAATAAGATTCATGTCTATTATATACACAGTGAAAAAAAAAGGCAGACAAATAAAGAACTGACAAAGAAAAAGAAGATGCATCTCAAATCATTAACAATCTGGTTCACATAGAAAATTTTTTATTCTGTGCCTGTTGTGAGACAGGCATGATTGTAAATATCTGGAGAACATTAGTGAACTAAAGAGTCCTGAACTCTGTGGTGAAGGTAGGAGGCAAATGTTTAAAAATGAGTTATTTGCAAAGTGTGCTCAGAAAGATGAATTCTTTGTACAATAGTAAGGTAAACAGGAATGGGAGTAGATGCCAGGGAGGAAGTTCACTTTAACAAACAGGGAAGTTGTGTAAATGTCATTAAAAAGTTGTCAGCTGGGTGAAGAACAGGAGGAGACAAGAGTGGTGTTATCACAGACCCCATGGATTGGACAGTCTGGCATGAGAGCAGGAGACAATCAGGAATGCATTGTGTAGCTCCCAGTCCATAACAAAGTCATGCAAAATAAAATCATGTCCTATTCCTTAGGCTGGAAACATTCAAACCAGGCCAAATATTGTTAAGGTTGTATAAATTGTCCACAATAGTACAAACTTTAAAGTCATTCCCCAGAGCATTATCTGTGACCTAGCAACTCAAATCCTGTGTATACACCCAGAAGAAATTTCCACACAGGAGGTTCCATCACTAAGAATAATAGCTAGAATACTGTGAACACCGTGGAGGAGCATGAGCAGTGATAGCAGACCTTAAAGTGTCGTGTTACATGGAAAGACATACACATAATGTGATACTTAACAGTATGATGCATTTAAATATAAATACATTTCTTATGTAATTAATAAACTAGACTCTTGAATAGCTACCCAATAAAGAATGAGTCTAAAAAAAGAGTTAATTTTTAAAAATAATGAAATGCCTTGTGCAATCGATAAAGTTCCACTAAGAGTATCATCAACTGATCAACTGTGCCAGATATTTTTAAAAACAACTGATTTTCTAGTGTTCTAAATCTCAACTTACACTATCTTTATACACTTCATGAAAGACAACTAATAGAGTAGCAGACATGTCAATGAATCATTCAGTCAGTAGAAATTCAATTAACATTTTTAAGGAACTGGGAGTTAAGTATGGCGAACCCCATGTGTTGCTCTCTAGAAGCTAGGAGTCTAACCTGCAAACAGAAGCAGAGTGCACTTTAACAATGGGAGAGACTTTGGGCTTTGTTTTTACACATTTTAAAAAGCAGCGAGGTGCAGAGAACCAGGCTATCAAAACTGATCCACCTTCAAATAAAATCAGGAGAAAAAATATATCCTTCATTCCTCTTTGGAATCTCTCTCTTTTGACTGTTGGACAGGAAGAAATATTCTTTGAAGATTTACCCTGTTCAGCTAAATTTTCCCAATACGTTGTGTAAGGCACCAACCACATCCTTGTTCCTCAAACTGTAGATTAAGGAGTTCAGCATTGGGGTCACTACGGCATAGAAGACGGCACCCGTCTTTTCCTGCTCTGCGGAGGAGCCGCCTACAGGTCTCATGTATGTGAAGATGGCTGTGTCAAAACACAAGGACAGTGAGGTGGGAGGTACAGGTCCCAAAGGCTTTGCGGCATCCCTGGGAAGGGCGCATGTGCAGAACGGTGGCAACTATGTGAGCATAGGAGAAGAGGACCAAAAAGCAGGGCAGCATGATCACCAGAAATCCTGAGATGGCCACCATGGTCTCATTGAAGGAGATGTCCACACAGGCCAGCCTCAGCACAGCCAGCATCTCACAGGCAAAGTGATCAATGATGCTATGACACAAGGGTAACTGCAATATGATGATCGTCTGCATCAGTGAATTCATGAAACCTGCCACCAGGCAGCCAGCAGCCAGACCGAGGCACAGCCCTGCATGCATGATGGCTGTGTAACGCAGTGGATGGCACACTGCCACGTAGCGGTCATAGGCCACGGTCCCCAGCAGGAAGAACTCTGTGCTGCCCATTGCTAGGGAGATGTAGAGCTGGAGCACACAGCTGTAGAATGAGATGGACTTCCGCGAGGACAAGAAGTGAACGAGCATCTGTGGGACAGTGCTGCTGATATAACAGATGTCCACAAATGACAGGACACTAAGGAAAAAGTACATGGGTGTGTGGAGCCTGCCATGCAGCCCGGTGAGGAGGAGGAGGAGGGAGTTCCCCAGCATGGTAAGAAGATGCATGGCCAGAAAGAGGACAAAGAGGGAAGCCTGAGTGTACCACTCACTGGACAGGCTCAGCTGGGTAAACTCACTCACCCATGTCTGGTTGTCCCCACCCATGAGCTTCTGAGCCTAAGTCCAAGTAATCCATCAATAAACAGCAGAGCACGACCAGACCAAAACCCTTCTTATCTCCTCTGAGTGCAGAAGGTGGTATTAGAGTGTCTGTACATTTGAGGTTAAAAGATGAACTATGAAACTTCACCTTTCTCTAGACACGCGATACCTAACCATGGACTTTTTTCATTTCTTTGTTGACAACCAGCTTTCTTCTACTTGTACCTCAGAATCCACAGCAAATAACCCAGCAGTTACCTACAATTTTATAAACGTTTACATTTTACCTCTTGGTTCTCTAGCTATGAACATGTGGTGTTCAATTTCCGTTCTTCTATAGTCAGAAATTTGGGATATCAACTTGCAAAATAGCAAATTTAATAAATTTTATGTGGCAGGAAATGTATGAAATTACATTTCATAGAAGTAAAAACACTAACATAAGAGTGATCATGTTCAATCTTAATAAAAGTGCATATAGGAAGATAAGATGAAATCACCCCCAATTTATGTTCTTCCTGCTTCAGTAGACTGGCAAAGAATGGCCTGCAGGAGAATATACCTCGTCAAAAACAAACAAACAGAGAAACATGAAGTGCATTGTTACCTTTACTGTCTCCTCTGATACATGCTGTAAACTCTAACACTCACAGGGGTTATTAGCTTATTAACTAAGGGATAATGAGAATCTTACTGTCCCTCCTTACTGATCCTATTTTTGTGTATTCTGAATAGTGAAGGGGTTTGGATACCAGGATGTGACAAGAAATAATCACTAGGATTAGGCTGCTGATGTTCTCTTTCTCCTCCCTCTACTCTTATTCCCATTTCAAATGTATTTGACCTTTTCCTTCTTTCACTTCTTTCACAGTTCTCAGATAAAGAGAACTTTATCTTTCACATCTCTGAGCTGTTCTCTCTTGACTTTGACTCCTGCCACCACAAGATAGTGATCTAGTTTGCTCAACATGGTCCCTGAACTTTCTAATCTTGATGATGTACTGGTATTTCAGAGAGTTTAAAGGGTCTGTTTTCAGAAATGCCCTTTGGAACTCTTCATCATCTTGGGTTTGCATTTCATTTAAATGACAAGGAATTTTCAAACGCCTCATAGACTGGACAAAGTTTATTCCCAATTCCTCACTTACTCCATAAATCTAATTACTCTGCATTTTAGAAGATAACCTGAGACCACCCACAGCTGTCCCAAGTCAAATACATGATCTGCCTGCCACCTTTGATCAGGCATAACAACTAAATACATGACAAAGATTGAACTTTCTGTTGAGTGTGATCATAACAAGGAGGGTCATAAAGCTCTATGAAGATCAATAGGGTGTTGGACTTTCATTTGGGCTGCAGACAAAAATCTGAGGCCTGTGCTATGTATCCTTATTTCATTTGTGAATAATTCCATCTCAAAAAACTATTCTACTCTCAGATAACTTATACAACATACAAGGGGAGGTACTCCAGAATTCTTTAGAAGTTACTCCAGAATTTAGAAAAATTAGCAAGTCATATTGCAATATTTCTATAAGAAACAGAAATACCTACCTTTTAAATCCTTACTGAAAAAGGCAAACTTGACATATGAAATCATCAGTGGTGGGCATTTGGCACTGCAGATACAAAAGTGAGAGTGAAGGAAAAAGCAGGGCGTGACACGCTTCAGCGGAACCTGACTACTAACAGGCACTATTTTATAAACAAGACTTGAAAAATGAATAGGATAGTTTCTAGTTCTGCTGTTACACAGGAAACAACTCATGTGAAAGAATTTTGTCAGCAGAAGGCTGAAATCATAGTGCAGTGATAAAGATACATGATGATTAGTTAGTGTTTACCAGGCACCAAATAAAGGAAATGTTGAAAATTCTCACTGATATTAATATCTTGGAATTTTGAGCCTTTTTCTTCTAAAGAATAACGATAATTAAAGACTTGACAATGAAAATGTTATTCCTGATCTTTGGCCAGTAATTTTCCTTAAAGCACCTGGAAGTAGAGGTAGAATGTAAAAATTCAGTGATCTGTTTAAAGGGAGTATATAGCAAGTCTGTCCTAATGTACTGGAGGGACAAAGGGACAACAAAGGGATAGAAATAAGATATTAATATGAGAAGCAATAATTCTATAAAGAAAACAGGACAAAATAATAAAATTTCTGAAATGTTTTTGAAAAATTAATACTGACAAGCAAAAAAATTTTAACAGATTTTCAAAAGCAAGATGGCAAGGTTGTAACTGTCAGCAATAATAAAATTAACAAGAGGTTTTGTGCCTTTTCTTCTTGGCAATGACTCTAGTGACATATCACATTTTTGCAACAGAGTCACGTGAAGAGCTTGAGCCACCCTAGAAGTAGAAATTGACCAAATTGTCCTTCCCACCCATCTCCACTTCCTGGCATGTACTGATACACAACTGCTGCTGGCAACTAGAGAATGATTAGAGCCCATCATTCAAGTGAAGTTACTTTCTGCTCAGCAAAGTTTAAGACTGACTGACAGCACAAACCTGTCCCCTAGCCCATAAACCAGAAGCCAATCGATGTCATCATATCCTTGTTGTGTTATCTTTCCTCTTGGTTAAAGACTGGACAGAAGAAATGTCATCCCGTCTTCTTTTGCCTGAGTATTACCTTCATTCACTTTGTCCAGTTCAGTAGCACAGACTTGAATATATGCTCCCTTCAGTCAGACCCAGAAAGAGCACTGCTGTAGCTAAGCCTGTTGATTCTTGGGAAAGCAGTCAAAACATCTGAAACAAATCACTGCTCAGTCTGACTACAGGAAATGCACTTTCTTAGAATCAACTTGCAAAAGTGGACCTATATCTCTTCAGTATCCCAGCTCAGTCCAATCGCCACATGAAGTTTAAGACACTAGGAAGAGGTTGTGTGTTGAGAAGGCCCAGGTTTCAAGGCTTCTGGTCCCAGAGGGCCCCCATAAGTATCTGAACATGGCTGACTCATCTCAAGGACAGGAGGCTGGCCCTGCCCCAGGTGACAGAAGGCTGGCCAAGATATGTGATATAGAAGAAGTAACTTTCCTCTCCCTCAGAGGTAAAATTTCCACAGGCCAATTATGCTGTACTTATTAGTGTTCTGCCAGTTTGTCACTTTCCTTTCCTTCCATTTTTTATCTCCATTTTCTCTCTTTCTTTCATGAATTTCTATGTAACTATTCCCTCCCCTTAAAGTCCCACATGCATTTTATTTTTTAAAATTTCACATGTGTATTAGAGACTTTAAGAATCATAATCTTGTTTTTATTAACCCAGAAACATGAGAAGCCACAAAGACCCATATTCCCAGGAAACTTTCTTCTGTTTGTTGAGTTTTCTTTTTCAGAATGTTATACCTCACCTGAGACTGTTTCTCCTCATATTCATTTTTTTTGTTTTGTTTTTGGTACTTGGAATCAAACTCACAGCTTCATGCTTGGCAGGCAGGTGCTGTACTACTGAGTTATATCCTCAGTTTTCTGGAACCAAGGACTGGAAGAAATCATGAAAAATCGCATGCATGATTAAGAATATTTTGATACAGTGTGTGCAACTATGGGCTATGTATAGGAATATTGAGTAATATCTCCTGTAACATAACACTGAATTTAGACAAAATTTGTTATCAAACAATCTTTTCACCGCTGATGCAAAAATCAGTTGTGGATCTTCCACCCTTTCTGAATCACTATGAAAGATTCCTTTTTAACTAGGCTCTGCAAAATTATTTAAACTTTTTATCTAGAAGTGTATCTTTATATTCTGCATATACTACAGAAATTATTATTTGCTTTAAACATTCTTAATTATAAAGTCCTTATACTGATAGACACTTGGGTTAACTCTAACTTGCAATTAGAAAAATACTGCTATGAGTATTGATACATGCACACTCATCATTTGTCCAATATAGGAACTCATTTCTATGATCTAAGTAGTATAATTGCTATGTGATAGATATGACAATTCTTAACCCATTGACTGGGTTAAGAAATCCCTAGTAGATTAAGAGACCATATGTTTGGGTTTTCCTGGCAGGTCACAGAAGCATGACCATGAATACTACATGTAGCATCTGTCCCTTTTCTCCCTAGCATATTGTTCTTCTTCTCTGCTTCCCAGCTGCCATGACCTAAGCATCCCTGCTTCACCATACTTGTCTACCTTTATGTTTTTTCTACTTTGCAGACAGCTGGCCATGAACTGAATCTCCTGAATCTGTGAAGCAAACTACGCCTTTCCTCTAACTTTCCAGTGTTGGGTGTTATGTTCCAGCCATGGGAGAGCTGATATAGAAAATTGGTAAGGGAATAGTGAGGTAATTGCTATGGCTCAGAAGCCTTTGGACCATGTGGTTTAGAAGGCTTTGGAATCCATTAGTGGGAGGGGTTTGCAAAGGATTGTAAATGCAGACTAAGAATTACCAGAAAGTTATAAGGAAAGTCTGATGGAAGCTTCTGGTCCCAAGTCATAATATCTCAGTGTTCATAGGAATGCGAAGAGTAAAAAGTAACCCCATGAGGATTCAGATGTGAATGCCACTGGAAATTAGGCTAGAGACCATACATATTCCATTCTGCAAAGAAGCTGACTGACTATGTATTGCTTATGTCCTGAAACTTTGTGGGAGGCTGAGTTTAAAGGCTACAGACTAATTGATGTCGAAGAGAAAAATTTAAGGCAACCCAATGTTCATGCTGTGGTGTGGTAATTCTGGCTGCTTTTAACAAGTTTATAGTGAGAAACTGGAGCCAAAAAGAGATAGATGTATCTTAATAACTGAAATTTTTCTCTGCAACTTAACTGAAATTTTTGTGCAAAATGAACTATGATTAAATCTGGAGCCAAGGATGTAGAGTTGCTAAAATTGTTAGCAACAAAATGTGGACTTTATTGAGATAGGAAGGAGATGTAGGATAGAGATAAGGGGAGAGCTAGAAAGGACTAGAAGTTACAAAAACCAAGAATTTGTATGGGTACAGGAGAAAGTTGCCTTGAGGGCATCTTGGAAATCAGCAAGATTCCACACATCCCAAGCTCAAGAATGCAATTATTAAACTTTCATTTGAGAAGAAAATTTCAGGAACCCCTGCCCAAGAAAGGCTCCCAAGGTATCTTCTTCCATAGGATTCATTTCACTACAATCAACCACGCAGGAAAAGATTGCTGTAGACATGGTACAAGAGGTCCTGGATACTATTTCCACTGACTGCAGACCTTGGTATCATCCACCTAATGCTTACTTTACCAGCATGCAGCATGCAAGGATTTTGAGGTTAGGGGTATTTCTATTCAGATTTCAAAGGAAAAACTAGGAGGTCAAGCAAAGTATTTCTGATAGGTTGGTATAGTACAGGCATTGACAAAAACAATGTATTGGAGACCCAGGGTATCAGTGATGCCAGGGATGTGGAACATTCGCAGAGAAAAACTGTGAGAACAGTCAGTTCTAAGAGAGAAGACATATGGGTTGCAACCAGCAAGATCATATTGGTGAGAAAACTCAAGCCCTATGCTTACCCTATGCCACTGTGCCTTAGGCCAATGTAACTTGTTTTTGATTTTGCAGAGCTTCTTAGCCAAGAGTTTTGCCTGAGCCTCTGAAGAGATCTTGACCTAGACTGTTGAAAAATGCTTGAACTCTTGAGACTTTGGGGAAAGGTTTATTGAGTTCTCAGTTCTATTTATGATGATTGTATCATGTTAGGCAGAATTATTATGCTATTGTGTTTGTTTAGAGATTTAGTATGTTTTAATGATATATGTTTGGATGTCAAGTGCAAAAGATAGATGGTGGCTGATCTGCCCTGATCTGTTGACTTGATTGGGTTAAGAAGTGCTAAACAGGTTAGCATAGCACAGTTTGAAGCATGTCTGCATGGGTTATGTGGGCTTGACCTTGAGTAATATATGATCTCATGATCCCTGCCCATTTCCTCACGGCACAGTCACTGCTGTGGTTCATCTTCCCTTGTTGCCACGCACCAAGCATCCACATTGCCCTTACAACATGATGCTTCTGTCTTTGCATCAATAGATCATGGACTGAATCTCCCAGGAGAGCCAAATTAAACCTCTTCTCCTTTAACTTGTAGGTGTCTGACATTATGATTTAGTCATAAGAAAGCTCACTGATACAACAAATTAACTGCATGTATGTTGCCAATAAGATTAGCACAAATTTTATTTGGCCAATGAGATTAGTTTTCCAAAAGATAGTGGTGCTAACTAACTAATGGTGTTAATTACAGTGGTGCTACATTAACTATGTATCACCCCATCTATTCTCTATCCTTGGTATTTCCAAGTCTTATGTTTTAGCCACGCTGATGACTATCTAGTAGTATTGCATTTACATTTTATATTTCTTGAGCGGTTAATGAAGTTTTGCGTATTTTCAAATGCTTCCATATTCTGGGAGGAATACATAATATTTTGCCCTTTTTTTAAGTACATGGTAATTTGTCTTATAACAAAAGTTACTGTGTTACCACAAACTGACTTCTTTTTCATGTCCCTGTAAATGTACCATAGGATTATGGACTTTCATTGTAAAAGGTAAGAAGAGTGAAGAAATTACAAGGCATTGTTGCAAGCCACAGAGTCTTCTGCTTTCTGTGTCTGCTCATGGTTTTTTAAAGGCTCATGGGTTATTACAAATTTAATTTTTCATTTGTTCTCTAGCAGTAGTGTGTAGAAAATACTTAACACTAATGAGAGCACAGAGGGTTACACAATACTTAAATAACTGTTAGACAGAACTCAGTACATTCAGAACGCAAAGAAAAATTGCATCTCTGTAAAGTTGACTACATTGAAAATTTCTTCTGAAGGTTTTTGCCAGTTTTATGGTATGTTTTTGTAATCTGTTACTTTAAAGAAAGTAAGACAAGCAAATTAATGTTTGTATCTCTCCAAAGCTTTGACACTGGCTAACTCATATTTTGAATGGAATAATACAACCAACTCTATTTTTCTTAAGGGATTAAAAAACAGAGCTATAGTAATCATGTATGTGTTTATTGACTATATAAATGCAATGGGATGAACTGGCTCCTCGAAATCATGTATGAATATTTTAAACCACAGTACCTTGAAGTGTGACTATATTAGAAGATAAGCTTGAATAGAGGTATGATAAGCTAAAATGAGACTAAAATGAGGTCTTCAGTGTAGTCTTAATCCAATATGATTGAAGTTGTTATAAGAAGAGATTAGGACACACACACACACACACACACACACACACACAGACAACACATATGCACACACACAGGAACGGCCACGTGAGGACATGGAGAAGAGAGCCAGAGAGACATTAGAAGAACCCAATCCCACAGACATCTTGATCTCAGATTTCAAGCTCAAGAACTGTGAGAAAATTAACTCCTATTGTTTGCACTTCCCAGTAGCCTTTCAGTATATTAATGGCATGATAGAAATTATATTTTAGATACAGAAACATTAAAAGTGAAAGCATCTTAAATATAATAAGACCAAATTGATAAAAGTAATGCTGATATCCATGTCTCATTTGCTGGTTTCTCTCTTAAAGTCATGCTCTTTACTATTACACTAAGATTTTGGTTAAAGATAACAGAATCTGAACCTGCATTTTGTATTTGTATCTCCTCTGGAAAACAAAAGAGATTGACTAAGCCAGCAACTGAGCTTTGTGGGGATCTAGCTTCCTCACCTTTCAGCACAGGAAAGACCATGGAGGTGTTGGCCTCAGAAGCCCAGGACTCCTAAGATCTCTGTCTTCCCACTACTAAAAACAAGGACAGAGAAAGAAATATTGTGATAGCTATTGTTAATGTCCAGTTGTCTTAATGTTAAGTATTGTGTTTCCTATGCTGTCTGGTTCCGATCTGCTCTATACTGACCTCTTTTGTCTTATTCTCTTTAAAATAAAATGGAGAAAATAAAAAACAAGGACACTTCTCAGAAGCACTGTGAGACGCTCTAGAATCACAAGCCTGGGCTGCAATTTAAAAAAGTGATAACATCTTGCTAGTGGATTTGAATACTCAGAAAGGCACTTTCCACTTGTCACAATAAGAAAAATCCCTCCTGAACTTAAAGATGAGCTTCACAGCAAGCTGCAGAAAACATTTTAATGCACTATCATTCAGAGGATTACAGATTTCAGCAGTTTTCTGTTTGCTATCTTTGTTCTCCCCCACTCCCTTAATTCACAATTTAATACAAACAGGAAAAAATGCAAACTTCACAGTAATCTAAGACTGAAGGACAGAGAAAGTGTAAGACATAATATGTAGTATGTTCACACAGTTGAAACACATTAGAACACATTAAAGTGCACAGTTGAAAATGTGCACTTTAATGTGTTCTAATAGCTGAAACAGCCTGGCATGGTCATCACTCCTGTAATCCCAGCACTAAGGAGGTTGAGGCAGGAGGGTCACCATGAGTTCAAGGCCACCTTGAACTACATATTGAGACCCTTTTCAAGATACATATACACACACATACACACACACACACACACACACATACACGCGGAGAGAGAAAGAGAGAGCGAGACAGACAAGGAAACAGAGAGACAGGCAGAGACAGGAATAGAAAGATCTGAAGAAAACAAAATAATAACAATACATAGTAAAAAAGAAAACTGTAAATAAGGATTTCAGAAATGAACCTGTCAGATCATTAGTTAAAAGAACCAATTCTGTAGTTTCTGTTTAGGAGAAGGTACAAGGAATGCAGAAAATAGGTTTGCTGTCAACATGGTCTCATTTCCTTTTGATTTTTTTCTTTTCTGGGGTGCTTTATATTCCACATCAAGTGTAACTGGAAGACGACTTGTTGAGATGTTAGAACAGAAAATAGTTTGTGCCCAAACAAGAAATGCTCCTCAACAGATAAAGCAGACAATCAGAGACAACAGAGGTTTGGGGGACATGAAAAATATGCCTAATTAGAGGAAACAATGATAAAAGCAGTTATCAAGTGCTTCCTGTATGTCAGATGTTTCTCTAAGTTATTTATGTATTTTACTTATTCTGCTCACACTTTTCACAAAGCACTTACTGTATTTACATTATGGAAGAAAGATATTTTGAGCATTGTATGTTTTGTAATGTATCCAAGGTTGTACTTGTCTTATTCCACTATGATACTTTGATGAGGAAGATGGAGATGTTTCAAAAAAAGGTAGAAAGTAGTATGCAAAGAAGTGATAAGAAATTTTTTGAGGTAGCAAAAAAGCAAAGCCAAACAAAACAAAACAAAACTGCGGTGAATTGAAAACTGATGGTCTACTTAAACACCAGCTGAGCTGAATCAGTGTGGCATGGAGTGTAGATGGCCCGCCTGAGCATTCTTGCCAGCATAAAAAGGGGACCTGGAGAGGAAGAGTAGCATTGTGGGTCTTCCTAAGTGTGTGTTGCAGTTTGGAGCTTTTGGTTCTTTGGACTTGTTGGAGGAGCTTGTCATGCTGGCTTCCAGTATGAACTTGGCTGTTATCAGTGGAGCTCAGGACCTTGTTTCTGAGAATGGCTACAGTTCACTTTGGGTCCATCCTTTGAAGGATTTCTTCCTGGCTTCAGCGGGAAAGATGTGTGCCAGTTGATCTCCAGAAGAAGCTTGTCATGTCGGCTTCCTGATGGGAACTCAGCTGTTATTGTTGGAGGAGCTTGGGACCTCACTGTTACTGAGGATGGCTGTGGTACTTTATTGGGGAGTCCTGGTCCTTACCTTGAGCACTGCTTCCTAGATCCAGTGCAGAACCTTCAACCTAGTGGCACAGATTGGTCATCCCACAGGCACAGACTTTCTAGTTTCCACTGCTGACCTTTGGGCCTTCCCAGCACAGATCCATGAAACAGACTGCCCTAAGTCATCATCAGGGGCTCTAGCTTCCAGTTGGATTAAGGCAGGACATCGCTGTGGGATCCAGGTCCTTGGCTGGATTCTCTAGGTCTTTTGTGTGTGGACAGATTTTCTGCACTTTCTTTGCATTTGACTCCTTGGGTGACCATTATAAATAACGCTATAATGTATGTTTCCTGTATATAATTGTTTTCCTTGGAATCCCTGACTACAACAAAAACAAAACAAAGACCATTACAATGAGAATCAGATTTCACTGAAAGCAGCCTGGGACAGTGATGGTATTTGCAGAAAAAAAAAAAACTATAGCAGAAAAAATATACTCAGTAGTGTGACTCATATTCTGTATTAGACTTAGGTATCAAAATACTGGTTCTCAGTGGAATAACCTAGGATCCATTCAGGGTCCCAGAAATAAGGACAAGGGATGGCATAGAGTGAAAACTTCAGCTTGCATATAGGAGTCTGTCCTGAAAACTCTTGTCTGTTACAGTAATTAAATCAGGAGGACCAAGAAGTAACAAATTACTGCAGCAGTTCTTGGTAGATAACTAACTCAACACTCAATTCATAGTTAATTTTCTACATTCCCCCACTGAAATCCCAGCATTTTCCCACTCAGATTTCCTGGATCCCTTCCTTTCTCAGTCCCCTTAACGGTCCTCTTGCTTTGTGCATTTGTAAGTGTACTCATATTTGCAGACTCCATTCTGAATCTTCTTTCCCATTCTTCACTTGTCTCTCCATGTGGAATTTGGGATGGGGGTATAATTCTCAGACCCTCAAAGCTGCACTCATTCAATCATCTGGCCTTTTGCCTGTGATCTACAACTCAGAAACAAAACTCCTATCTGCCAGGACACTCAAGAGAGGAAGATCCTTTCTTTCTCATATTCTACATTCAAGACAACATGTATGCTTATGTACGCTGGAGTCTTTTGAACAGTGATTTTGTTTACTCCTCTCTATCCTCACTGCTACAGCTTCAGTAAACTCTCCTTTACTGCATGGATAATTAGTATTACTCAAATGGCATTCCACTTTCCTGCCTCCTATCTTTTCTTTCTCCTACTAATTTGGTGGTAATCTTTCAAAAAGTAAATTGTTATCAAGACATTCAATGCTTTTTTTTATTTAGAGAAAAAAAACAAAACAGAAAAAGGGTAGAAAAAATACAGAATTTCAAAACAAAGTAAGAAATTACTAGTTGATAAATTACATATTGTTGTCTTAGAAGTAGTTGCTCAAGTCACAAAATCAAAGTGTAAAAAGTGGACAATCAAACAATGACAGTACAAACCATTCTGTTCAATGAACTAACTAAAACTTAGTAGTATAGTTATCTATGTTGCACACTTAAACATACAGTTATATCCTTGACAGCACTTTCTTTCCCTTTCATTGTCATAATATCTATTATACATTTTGGATCTCATTACTCTTTCAGTTTTTTTTATTATTATTATACTAGCAAGACAATACAATATTTTAAAAGTGAGTCTGATTTATTTCACTCATGAAGCTAGTCTCAAGTTGCCTCCATTTACATAAAAAAGTCTCAAGATCATCCTTGTTTATAGTTGAGTAATATTCCATTGCATAAAAATACCCCATCTTTTTTTACCCATTCTGCAGTTGATGGCCATTTTGGTTGTTTCCAAGATTTAGCTATTACAAATTGTGCTGCCATGAATATAGGTGCACATATATCACTGAGATATGACCGTTTCAATTTTTCTGGGAAAATATCCAGGAGGGGAATTGCTGGATTGAATGGAACTTCCAATCCTAGTTTTTTGAGGAATCTCCATACTGATTTCCACAGTGGCTGCACCAGTCTACACTCCCACCAATAGTGGAGCAGTGTTCCTTTTCCCCCACAACCTCACCAACATTTGTTATCGGTTGATTTTTTGATATCAGCCATTCTTTCCAGAGTGGGATGAAATCTCAATGCTGTATTAATTTGCATTTCTCAAATAACCAGTGATGGTGAACATTTATTCATGTGCTTATTTGCCATTTGTACATTTTCATCTCAGAAATGTGTGTTCATCTCTGATGCCCATTTTTGGAGATGGTCTTGAATCGGGGATGGGGGGTTGGTGTTTTTCAAATCTTGTATGCTCCGGATATAAGTCCTTTGTTTGAAGGATTGTTGGCTAAAATTCTTTCTCATTCTGTGGGGTTTTGTTTCACTTTGTTGGTGATTACTTTTAAAGTGCAAAAAAAAATTTTTAACAAGATGAGATCTCAGTTGTTGATTCTTTGAGGTACTTCCCCTGCGGTTTGTGTTTTGTTCATGAATGCTTTGCCTGCCCCTATGTCTCCAAGATTTCTATCTACCTTGTATTCCATAGATTTAGTGTTTCTGTTCTAATATTTAGATCTTTGATCCATTTTGACTTTAGTGCATGGTGATAGACATGGGTCTATTTTCAGTCTTCAGCATGTGGAAAGCCAATTTTTTCAACACCATTTATTAAAGTGACTGTCCTTCTTCCAATGAACATGTTTATCCCCTTTGTCAAATATCAGGTGGCTGAGTGTCTTTGCAGTTGTGTTTGCATCTTCTAATCTGTTCCATTGATCCTCAGGTCTATTTCTTTGCCAGTACCATGCTGATTTTATCACTGTAACTTTGTAGTATAATATCACATCAGGAATTGAGATGTCTCCGACCTTGCCTTTGCTGCCCTGAATTGCCTTTGCTATTCTAGGTTTCTTTGGTTTCCAAATGAATTTTAGGAATGTTTTCTCTAGATCTGTAAGGTATGTTAAAGGTATTTTGATTGGGATTGCATTAAATCTGTATAATGGTTTTGTGAGTATAGCCATTTTCACTATGTTGGTTCTTTCAAACCAAGAGCAAGGAATAGCCTTCCATATTCTAATATCCTGTTCAATATCCTTTTTTATAGTAGTATAATTTTCAGCACATATGTCTTTTATACTCTTGGTTAGTTTGATTTCTAAGTATTTCATTTCTTTAGATGCTATTGTGAAAGGCAATATTTCCATAATTTCTCTCTTAGTGAGTTTGTTGTTTGTGTGCAGGAATACTATTGATTTTTGAATGTTGATTTGCATCCAGCTACACTGATGAATTTGCTTATTAAATCTAGTAGGATTTTAAAGGAGTTTTTGGGGTCTTCTCTGTAGTGTAGCATGTCATTTGCAAACAGTAATACTTTAACTTCTTCCTTTCCTATCTTTATTCCTTTCATTTATCTCTCTTGTCTCATTGCTGTAATAGTTCTAGAAGTATATTGAATAGGAATGGTGATGGTGGACATCCTTGTCTTGTTCCTGATTTTAGAGTGAAAACTTTCAGTTTTTTTCCATATTGTATAATGTTGGCTGTTGGTTTGTCATATATGGCCTTTATCATATTGAGGTAGTTACCATCTATTCCAAGTTTCTGTAGAGTTTTTATCATGAACAAATGTTGGACTTTATCAAAAGCTTTTTCTGCATCTATTGTGATGAATATGTGATTTTTGCTTTTGACACTGCTGATGTGGTATACTACATTTATTGATTTGTGTATGTTAAACCATCCCTGCATTCCTGGGATAAATCCCATTTGGTCATGTTGTATAATCTTCTTATGATTTGTTGTGTTCTATTTGCCAGCAGTTTATTGAGAATTGTTGCATCAATGTTCATTAATGAGACTGGCCTATAGTTCTCCTTTTTGGTTGGGTCTTTCTCTGGTTTTGGTATCAGAGCAATACTTGCCTCTATGAATGAGCTAGAGAGGATTGCTTCTCTTTTAATTTCATTGAAGAGTTTGAAGAGTATTGGTATTAAATCTTCTCTAAATTTTTTGTAAAAATTAGCCATGAATCCTTCAGGGCCTGGGCTTTTTTTGTTGTTGTTGGTAAGTTTTTAATCAGATTTTGAATTTTAACAGCTGATATTGGGTTATTCAAAATTGGTATATCTTCTTGATTGAGCATTGGTAGTTCATACATTTCTAGAAATCCATTTCCTCTGTGCTTTCCACCCTATATGAGTAAACATTTTCAAAGTAGGTATTCATGATCTTCTGAATTTCAATGGGATCTGTGGTAATTTCTCTCTTTTCAGTCCTGTGAAAAGAAAGTCAATCATGTGAATTTGAGTTTTTCTTTTTCTTGATAAGGTTGGCTAGAGGTTTATCAATTCTATTTATTCTGTCAAAAAGCTAGTTCTTGGATTCATTAATTTTTTGTACTGATTTTTAGTCACAATTGCATCAATTTTTGCTCTAATCTTTATAATTTCCTCTCTTCTGTGAGCTTTGGGTTTGACTTGCTCTTCTTTTTCTAGAATCTGGAGATGTAGCATTAGGTTGGTTATTTGCACTCATTCTGTTTTCTTGATATGACAATTTATTGCCATATATTTCTCTCTTAGGACAATTTATTGCTATATATTTCCCTCATTGCATCCCACAGATTTTGGTATGTTGTTTCTGCATTTTCACTGAAATGTGGGTATTACTTAATTTCTTCTTTAATTTCACCTAAAACCCATTGATTGTTCATAAGTTTGTTATTTAACTTCCATGTATTTATGCAGGTTTTGCAATTTCTTTCCCCATTAATTTCCAAATTAAGTGCACTATGGTCTGATAACATACATGGGCTAATTTCAATCCCTTTACATTTACTTAAGAATGTTTTATGGACTAATATATGATCTGTTTTGGAGAATATCCCATGTGCAGCTAAGAAGAATCTGTATTCTGATGTGGTTGAGCAGAACACTTGTAAACATCTACTAAGTCCACTTGCTCACAAGTTTGATTCAGTTCTATTATTTCTTTGCCGACTTTTTGTTCAGTTGATCTGTCTCTTTGTGATAATGGGGTATTACAGTCACCTATTACAATTGTGTTGTTACTTATTTGGGTTTCCATATTTATTAGTATTTGTCTTATATAGTTAAGTGTTCCTATATTTGGCGCATATATGTTTATGATTGTTAGTTCTTCTTCGTGAATTATTCCCTTGACAAGTATGTGGTAACCTTCTGGAATTATTCCCTTGACAAGTATGTGGTGATCATTTTTGGTTTGAAGTTCACATTGTCTGCAAATAGAATAGCTATCAATGCCTTTTTCTGGGTTACTGTCATGTGGAATATTGTTTTCAATCCTTTGACTTTTAGTCTTTGAGTTTCCTTTTGAGTAATGTGTGTCTGTTTTATACAGCATATTGTCAGATCCTATTTCTTGATTCATTTGTCAATCTATTTCTTTTAATAGGTGAATTAAGGCCATTTACATTGATTGATATAACTGATATGTACTAGCTCAACTTTGTCATTTGTTATGTTCTGCTGTTGGTTTTCTGCCTTTCCTCCATATTTAATCACCTGCACTGTCTTGCAGTTTCTCTCTGTTGTTTTGGAAATTGTAGTCATTTTTATCTCTATCTATTATGTCTTTCAGTACTCCTTTTAGGGTTGGTTTGATGGATATGAATTTCTTCCATTGTTCTTTGTCATGGAAGTATCTTTTTGCTCTATTAAATTTCAAAGAAAGTTTTTCATGGTACATTAATCTGGGTAGAAAGTTGTTTTGTTTCAGGGCTTGAAATACCCTACTTCAAGCTTGTCTTAACTTGAGAATTTGTGCTGCTAAGTCTATCATGATTCTAATGGACTTTCCTTGATAGGTGAGTTGTGACTCTTCTCAGACAGCTTTTAGTATTCTGCTTTATGCTGTATATCTGGGATCTTAATTATTAAATTCTGGGTGTAGATTTATGTTGGTTGTGACTGTTTGGCATTCTATATGCCTCACTTATCTGTATATCAGATTCCGTCTCCATGTTTGGGAAATTTTCTGCTATTACTTCTATAACTAATTTGTTGATATCATTCACATTGACTCCTGCATCTTCATTGATGCCTATTAGTTTTATATAGTTTCTCTTGGCATCACCTTGAAGCTGCCGATTGTCATTTCATGCTGCTTTGCTATTTCTAAAAGTTCTATCCTTTCATGTTTGCTACTGCAATCCTGTCCTCAAGGTCTGAAATTCTATCCTCAGCTTCACTCAGTTTTGCCAGCTTTCAATAGAATTTTTTATTTCTTGGATATCACTCTGACTTTGTTTCAAGCATTCTGCTTGTTTTCTGATGTTCATTCAATATTTGCATCATTTTCCCATGCTCCTTGTCATGGTTTCTCTTGGTGGCCCCCAGCCTCATGTAGTTGCATTGTGCATTTGTGATTGGTTCATTGTCTAGTGCTTGGATTGATGGTGTCAGTGCTACACCCTCTTTCTCTCTCACTGGTTTCCCCCTTGCTGTTTGCAGCTGCCATGAACTGCGGCCCTGCCATGCCACCCTGCCTTGGAGCCAACTGAGTATGGACTGAAGCCTCCAAAACTGTAATAAATAAACCTTTTCTTTCCCAACTTTGGGCATCAGGTATTTTCTCTCAGCGATGAGTAAGAAGTAACTAAGACAGAATTTGGTACCGAGGAGTGGGGTCATCGCTGTGACTATACCTGACCCTGTTTTTCGAGAGACTTTGGAAATGGCTTGTGAGCAGAGTTTGGAAAGATTCAGACTTGTTGCCTGGATACACAGAGCTGGAGCAACTTAGGTTGTTCTGTAGAGGAGATTCTGGTTAGAGCTCAGGAGACAAGAAGACTAGAAAGCCTGATAGTAAAGACCAGGCTTGCAAGGTTTCTGTTGGGAAGGAAGACTGTATTAGTTGTTGGACTCCCTATGATGTGTATTATGGCTTGGCAGAAAGTTTGTCTGCATTTTGCTCATGCCCAGAGACTTTGCCTGAGCCTGAGATTAAGGGTAATGGACTGATTAATCTGGCAAAGGAAATTTCAAGGCAGTCAAAGGTTGAAGCTGTGGCACAGCTATTGTTGGGTGCTTTTAGCCAGATCTATGTTGCAAATCAAGAGCAAAGAGCCCAGCAGGATAATTTAAAACACTGTGAGTTTGGCCAGAAGAAAACTCCAGTAAAGCTGTGGATTGTAAAGATAGTGCAGAGACTTTGATTGCTGAGAAGAAACAGAGAGATAAGAAAGATGGCCACCGGGCATCCCAGGAAGCAGCGGGTCTCCACCCTTTGCAGCCATATGAGGTTCCAGAATGGCGGCAACATAGAAAAGCTTTTTTTCACAATCGGGTTAACAGAGCCCAGCAATCTAGGCAATTGACCCCTACAGCCAAGAGAGAGAAAAGCCTGGTTACTGCTCCATCTGGCAGCAGACCTTGGCGGCATCCACATGGTGCTGATTTTAGGTACAAGGAAAATACACAAACGATTGCAAAGGGCCTGGGAGGCCAAGTGGTGTGCCCCTGAGAGGGCAATATGTAAAGATGTAAGTGTGAAGCTAAAGGTGCAGTGGAGACCCCAGAAGTTTGGAAAAGCCAAGAACATGGATCATCCAAAGAAAGCTGCAAAAACTGAGCAGAGAAGGTTTAAGAGAGAAGCTGCAGGAGCCGAAATCCCTGGAAGTACCCTGGGGGTGTAATCACCCAAGCCTTTTGGAGCTTGCAACCAGATTGCTTCAAATGCTGAGCATGGAGTTCTAGGACTTAATGTTCGCCCTGCTGGATGTTGGACTTGCCTTGTTTCCAATGCTTTATATTCCCCCATTTATAACTTTTGGAATGGTAATGTTTATTTTGTGCCTTTGCATTTCAGAAATGTTTAACCTTGTTTCATTTGTACAGGGAGTTACTGTTAAGAGTTTGCCATAGATATTGCCGGACTTTGGCAACTTTTGGAGATGGACTAAATGTCTTTTGTATAAAGGTTGTACATGAGTCTTTGGGGGCCAGGGGTGGAATGTCATGTTTATGTTGGTGGCCCCCAGGCCTCATGTATTTGCATTGTGCATTTGTGATTGGTTCATTGTCTAGTGCTTGGATTGATGGTGTCAGTGCTACACCCTCCTAGGGGTGGAGCCAAGATGTGATGTAATGGCAGGAAGACGGTGTCTCTCTCTTTTGCCAGTTTCCACCTTGCTGTTTGCAGCCGCCATGAACTGTGGCCCCGCCATGCCACCCTGCCTTGGAGCCAACTGAGTATGGACTGAAACCTCTAAAACTGTAAGAAATAAACCTTTCCTTTCCCAACTTTGGGCGTCAGGTATTTTGTCTCAGTGATGAGTAAAAACTAAGACACTCCTGTACTTTTTTATCTATGTCTACTCTAGCTATGCTGAGACATTCCTTTACTAAGGTTGTCATTTCTGTCTTTATGTGAAAAACTATTTCTAATTTGATTTCCTCTATAACTTCATGGATTTGTTTCTTTATTTCACTTGCTATCTTTTCAGAGATTTCAGGTGTGTGACTTTTAAAGTTGTTTATTTCAGTGTCTCCTGTACTTTTTCTTGATGGACTATATGTTTGAGGTTGCATTTTGTTTTTATGTTTTGTCATTTTCACTTTTCAGGCTAGTATTTGGTCTTTCAATCCCACTAGTCTCAATTGTCAGTAGTGTGTATCTCAGGGTCCTACTGTGTGGTTGATATTTGTCTAATTGTTGGGTCCCACAATGAAAAGGAGGGCCAGTCACCTGAATTCCTCCTGCAGGGCCTGTTGGGTGAGTCCTATATTCTTCCTGGGCTAACTAGCCTAGGAGTATTGATGTAAATCAAACCTTAGTTCCCACTATTACTATGTCTTCAGGTTGTTCCAGGTCACCAGATCTCCCTGTCTATAGCATTTTCTGGGACTGTGTTACTGGGTGTCTGTAATTTTCTCCAGGTTGGGGGAGACCTTTTTGGCACACTCTTCAACCCACCTGACGTTCTTTGTATGGAGGAAGGACTCACCCACACTCTTGCCAAGTTCCCCAAGGTCCTACAGCTGGAGGGAACTTCGCTACTTCTCTTGTTTACCACTGAAGTCCTCTATTTCAGGGGCAAGCTCACCACACTGATGCAAGCCCTCTGAGGTCCTCTGTTTGGATGAGGGGCTACTGAGTCTCCCATAAACCCAGCAGGGTTAATCCACTGCGGTCCAAGGTTCTGGGAGAAGGAGCTGAAGATCAACAGCAATACTAGGTTCAGGAGGTTGGGGGGGCGGCCCCCGAGGGTGGTAGGGCAGGTATCAAAGCAGCCACCTTCTGAGGTGGAGGTCTCGGGTCCAGAGGGTGGAAGGGTGAGTGTGGAAGTGGCCTGGCCTCCGAGGTGGAGGTCTCGGGTCCAAAGGGTGGGAGGACGAGCATGAAAGCAGCCTACTAATCCATTGAATATTTTAACACCTCCTCATTTTTGTCAGAAAAATCAAGTATAGTTTGGCTTTCATAATCATGGCATACAATCTTTCAGATGAATTGTGCATTCTGTTTGCACTGTCTTACTGAGGATTTTTGTGGCTTTGTTCATTAAGGAGACAGGCTTATAGTTCTCTTTTTTATTTGGCCCCTTCTCTGATTTTCTTATCAGGGTAATTCTTGCTTTCAGGAATTAATTTGGGAGTATTGCTTCCCTTTCAATTTCATTAAAGAGTTTAAGAAGTAAAAGCATTAGGTATTCTCTAAATTTCTTGTGGAATTCACCATTGAGCTTGTCAGAGCTTGGGCTTTTCTTTGTTGATAGGCTTTTGATTGCATCTTCAATTTCATTAATTGATATTGGTTTAATTATTATTTTTATATCTCTTTGACTCAGATTTGGTAACTCATATGTATCTAGGAATCTGTCCATTTCTTCTTTATGTTCCATCTTATTAGAATCCAAGTTCTCAAAGTAGGTATGGATGATCTGAATTTCTGCAGGGCCTGTTGTGATTTGACCCTTTTAATTTGTAGTTGAATGAATTTCTTTTTCTGCTAAGGTTGGCTAAAGTTTTATTGATTTTATTTAATTTTTCAAAGAACTAACTCTTTGATTCATTGATTCTTTGTAGTGCTTGCTTGGCCTCCACTGCATTAATTTCTGTTCTAATCTTTAAAATTTGCTCTCTCATATGAGCTTTGGGCTTGACTTGCTTTTCATTTTCTATAAATTTTGGGTTCAAGATCAAGTTTTTTTATTTGATCTTGCTCTGTTTTCCTGATATGGATATTCATGGCTACAAATTTCCCTTGTAGGACTAATTTCACTGAGTCCCATAAGTTCTCGTATGTTGTACTGGCATTATTATTTAATTTTTAGAATCTGTCTAATTTCTTCCTTAATTTTATCTATCACCTATTAGTTGTTCAGGAGGATGTTGTTTAATTTCACCATATTTTTGCAGTTCTCATTGTTTCTTTTGACAATGATTTCCAATTTCATCATAGTACCAAGGGATGGAGGGATGATTCAACATGTGAAAATCAATTCATGTAATACACGGTATTAACAGAGCCAAGAATAAAAACCATAAGTTTCTCTCAATAGAGGCAGAAAAACTTGAATGACCAGCACCCATTCATAATTTAAAAGCTACAGAAAATTAGAATAAATGGTCTTTATATCAATCTGATAAAATCCATCTATGATAAACCAACAGCCAACATCACACTAAATGCACAACAACTGAAAGCTTTCACTCTAAAATCAGAAACAAGGCAAGGAATTCCACTGTCACCACCTTTATTCAATATAGCTGTGGAAACTGTAACCAGAATAATTAGACAAGAGAAAGAAATAAAAGGCATCACAATACAAAAGGAAAAAAGTTTTATTATCATTATTCATGGATAGTGATGCTCTACATAGAAGATTCCAAAAACTCCACCAAAAGACTTTGGGATTTAACAACCAAATTCAGTAATACTGCTAGATAAAAAAAATCACAATAAAAAATCAATAGTTTTTCTGTACACAAATAACAAGCTCACTAAGAGAGAAATTAGGGAAACAACATCTTTCATAATAGCATTGAAAAAAATTCATAACATAGGAATCAATATAACAAAGATAGTAAATAACCTCTAATTGAAAAGTACTGTGTTCTGAGAAATGAGATTGAAGAGCATATCAGAAAATGAACCAAGATAGTTATATTACTAGTTAGTTTCTTTGATTTCTTTGAAGAGAATGGCTTGTGTTTGTATTGTTTGATCAATTTCACATGCCTATGTTTTATAATCTGAGCAGCTACTTTGAAGATAATAACATGCAATATATTAACCATTGTTAATTTCCTCTTATTATGAAATTCTGTATCATTGTTTTTGTTTTTTTTCTCTCTCTCTAAAATAAAAAATGGAAAGATGTCACTTGGTCTCAGGTAGGAAGAACCAATATAGAGAAAATGGCCATATTTCCAAAATTACCCACTAACTTCCATCACAGAATTAGAGAAAACTATCCTAAAATTAATTTGGAACCAGAAAAGACCTACAATAGCCAAAGAAATCATGCACAACAAAGGCAAGACAGGGGGCATCACAATCCTAGACATGAAATTATACTTCAAACCTGCTGTGAGAAAAACAACATGAAACTATTTAAAAAAAAAAACAGACCTAAGGATCAACGGAACAGACTAGAAGACGCAGAAATTACTCCAGGCATACTTCACCTTATCTTTGACAAAACCGCCTCTTCAACAAATGGTGCTGGAAAAACTGGCTTTCCATGTGTCAAAGACTAAAACTAGACATTTGTCTTTTACCATGCACTAAACTAAAATCAGAATGTATCAAAGATCTAAATGTTAAAACAGAAACATTAATCTGCTGGAAGATAGAATAGGCAGAACCCTTGAAGACATTGGTGTAGGCAAAGATTTTATGAACAAAAAATCAATCACACAGGTAATACTATGCAGAATCAGTTTGGATCTCACCTTATTTAAAAGTTTTTGAGTAGCAAGAGAAAGCACCACCTGAATAAAGAGACAACCTACAGTGTGGGGAAACTATTTTTAGCTATTCTTCAGACAAAGGATTACTATATAGAATATATAAAGAACTCAAAATATTCAGACCCCCAAATTTAAAGGTACGATCCAAAAATGGGCATCTGAAATGCATAGATACTTCTCAGATGAAGAAACATAAATGGCACATAAATATATGAAAAAATGTTCAAAATCACTGGTTATTTGAGATATGCAAATTAAAACAACACTGAGATTCCAAAGAATGGCTATCAGCAAGAAATCAACCAATAACTAATGCTGGGAGGGCTATCAGGGAAAAGGAACACTTTTGCACAATCGGTGTGAATTAAACCTCTTGAAGTCACTGTGTAAATCAGTATAGAGATTCCTCAAAAAATACTGGGACTAGAGATTCCATTTGACCCAACTATTTCTCTTTGTAGTATCTTCCCAAAATATTAAAAGCATCATACTACAGTACTCAGTGATGTATGTATGCCCTGTGTTTATAATGGCAATTTGTTATAGTAAAATCTTGGGAACAGCCCAAATGCAGTAAATACAGAAGGAATATGGTTTTTTTATGCAATAGAATACTAGTCTGCCATAAAGAAGGATATGTTTGAGGCATTTTTCGGTAAATCGATGCACTGTTAGTCCGTACTTTTAGATGAAATAAATTGGACATACTATGTAAACACCTCATTGTGTCTCTATGTGAGGAATTAAAAGTATAACAAGGCATCAAAATGTATAATAGGTATTGTGAAACAGGAAAAAAGTGTTCAGATAGGGAGGGGAATATGGGAGGCATGAGAAGAACAGGAAAGAAGCTAAAAGTTAAAAAAAAAGAGAGAAAAAGAAGGAAAAAATTGAAAAACGCTTTCATAAATAGGGAGGAAAAGGGGTTGAAAAGAGGGTAGGGAAATGAGGGAAAAAAAGAAGCAAGTTATATCATGTACAAGTACAACTTTTCTATGATAAATGTGATCATTTTATATACCTAAAATGTACCAATAAAATCTGATTGGAAGAAAAAATAAAAATAAACCATCCAAAATGTCAAAAAATAATTTTACTTTCAAAACCCTACATAGTTTAAAAGCTTCTGCTCTGCACAGCCTCACTACTGTCCCTACCATCTTTCTCCACGATGCTGGCTTGTGTGCACTATCATAATCTCATGCTGTCCCCTGCTTCTTTCCACTAGGTGTCCTTTGGATGGTTTGCTTGTCACCTAAATAACATATTCACATCTTCTGAGTATCGATCTAAAAGTCTCTTCCCTTAACATGTCTTCTGCAGTCCTGAGTCCCACTAGCCCTGTGATTGTTTCCTACTCTGACATTTCTCACTGCATCATGATCACTTCACTGCCCGTCTTCGCTATGATGCAGTCATAGCTTTGATTTCTTGACTGTAGAGTCCCACCTACCATTCATTACCGATAACACATAAAACCCACTTCATTAGTATTTACTGAATTAACACCAACAAAAATTCAGTTCAGTATCATGGACACTTTGGGAACATCTATCTCACAAAATTTTAGATAAATTTTATGGAAATATATAAATGTCCAATAAGTTGTGGGATGTGTGAGCCTGCAACTTTGTGTGAATCCAGAGACTGTGACAATGTGATTGTGTGAAAGAGTCACAAATCAGCTGAGCTAATGAAGACCCAAAGGCAGACATGGAAGGTCCTATTTTGAGACTCTTTGGAATGAGTGAGGAAACCCATTATTTTTCCTTCCTGACCTGCCAATCTCCTGTCCAGTCATTTCTTTCCTTTCTTTCACCATGTAGGTTGTTATCCAAGGTGAGGTTCACTCTAGGAAGATCTCAACTCCTCAGAATTACAAAGGTCAAGTTAAATGCCCTTACCTGTTTGTGAACTGGGGTAAGATAAAGTTATTAAATTGGATGTGAGGATAATTTCTACCCAATAGACTGACTTACCCTTTTTTCTTCAAAGGCATATTAAGGTCTTTTCACAGACTTATCCAAGGAATCTGCTTTTTTTAGGTTAACTATGTTTTTACTGTTTTGTATATTTTCTCATTGTTTTTTAGATTTCCTTATTTATTTGTCAACATTTCAGTTTCTTGAATTTTCAGACATTAAATCATGCTACTGTTTTAAATGAGTTTTCATTTACATACGATATTATTCTTGTCAGATTCCTTCACTACTTAGAAATAACTGAATCTTAGTTATTTCTTAGCATTAATGCCATCATGTACATACAATTTGTGCTTAGATTCTCGTCACAGTAAAACAGGAATTTCAGTTGATGTTTCACCATTTAATAATATCACTCCCATCTGTATTGCAATAGATGTAACAAAAACAATTAGTCAGTCTGGATAAGAACATTCCTCTCATACTGCCTTACATTACAGCATCACAAAAGAAGCGACCACACATTACTTTGAGAAAATAACTCCTCAAATGTGCAAGTTCATTGTGCTCCAAATGAAATTCCATAGGAGTTTTTCAAAATAGAACTAAGTAAGAATCAGTTGCTCAGTGTAATATTCACACACGATTCCATGAAGACAAATAAAATACTAGTAAATTTATGTTATTTGGTTTATTTCAGTTACATATATTTCTTACTTGCTATATGCCTGCATCCCAATAAATTCATCAAAGTAGAAAATATCATATGTCAAGAAAGCATTTCATTCACGTAACTTTCTGACACTGAAGCTTGGTGGTGCAGTGAGCTGATGATGTGGGACCTGGACCTCCATTCTCATTCCTGACTGAGGCTCTGCTTTCTACTGCAGCCCAGCATCTGCCAAGTATCATTCCACATGTGGCTGGCTCAGGAAAAGCTCAAAATTCATACTTGTAATTATAAATCCTACCTAAAGTGCATTGCTTTAGAAATACAATAAGCCAAAAATTTGCAGGTTGAATTAGAAAAATGTAGGGAACATTTGTATGCCTAAACCACAGGAATGGAGACTGAATAAGTATAGGAAGCACTGTGCTTAACTCAACTGGATATGCTTTTGTAACAAGCAAAATATAATCATATCCACATGTGAACTCAACCACTCATCCTCCTTACAACATGGCAAGTACATATTACATCTCTTCTTCTAAGGTACCAAGGCAGTGCAGCTACACCTGTCATATCTCAGCGGGGTGGAGGACACTGAGGCAAACCTCTGCTCTTCAGCAATGCTTATGAGTCAGCAAGTGGCCAGTTTTGATGTTAATCCAGAGAACTGCCCTAATACTTTCTGCCAGGCACCTTTCACTTCTTTATTCCTTAGGCTGTAAATCATAGGGTTCAGCATAGGCATCAAAACAGCATAGATGACAGAAATCAACTTCTCTTGAAGGACAGAGGGGCTGGAGTGAGGCTGAATGTAGGTGAAAATTGTAGTCCCGTAGTCCAGGGCGACTACGGTGAGGTGAGAGGCACAGGTGTGGAAGGCTTTCCTCCTCCCCTCTCTGGACTGGATCTTTAGGATGGTGGAGATGATCCGGATGTAGGACAAGAGAACCAGGAAGAAGGGGATCATCAGCAGGACAACGCTAGAAACCATGATTATAATCTCATTGGAGGAGGTGTCCACACAGGCCAGCCTGACCACAGCTAGGAGTTTACAGGATATATGATCAATATACTTGTTTGTGCACATGGGAAGCTGAAAGGCGATGGCAGTATGCAGGAGGGAGTTGGTGGAACCGCTGACCAAAGATGCAATTACCAACTTACTGCACAGTCCTGCATGCATGATGACTGAGTACCTCAGGGGTTTACACACAGCCACATAGCGTTCATAGGCCATCACTGCCAGGAGAACAAACTCAATCCCACCCAAAGCCAGGGAGAAAAACAGCTGAGCTGCACAGCTCACAAATGTGATTGCTTTATGTTCTGCTAGAAAATGCACCAGCAGCTGAGGGACTATAGTGGTGGCATAAGACACGTCCACCAGGGAGAGGTTGGTGAGAAAGAAGTACATGGGGCTGTGGAGTCTGCTGTCCAGTCTGATCAGAAGCACAATGAGGAGGTTCCCCAGCACTGTCACCAGGTACATGATCAAGAGCAGCACGAAGAGTGAGACTTGAACATCCTGGTCACTGGATAGGCCAAGGAGAATAAATTCACTCACCCGCATCTGGTTATCTGGTTCCATTAAAAATATGGTATTTATTAATCTTCAGAGACAGTAACAAATTGCAATTGAATAACAGCAGAATAAGTTTTTGAGAATATGTACTGTAAGCCTGGCATGATGGCAAATGCTTGTAGTGTCAGCATTCTGTTAGACCAAGACGGGAGAAGCAGAAGCTCAAACTCAGCCTGAACAACTTAGCAACTGAGAAAGATTCTGTCTTGAAATGAAAACTAATCAAAGAGCCAAGGAAGTAGCTCAGTGAAAGGGCCCAGGATTCAATCCCCACAACCAGTACTGCCCCCAAAAGAATATATTGTGTAAGACCTGCCAGCCTCTGTTGTCAGTGTTTAGATCACTTAGGAAGCTAAGGTGACCGTGACTGGCTTTATCCAGTAATGCTTTATGTACTGTTCCAGGGAAAGAAACCAGAGCCCTAATTATGACATGTTTCATGTAGTGTTTGGAGACTGCGGGCAAGGCAGAGCAACTGTAAGGAGTTCTATCTTTGTACTGTACCTTCAATCTTGAACAAGAACAAGGAAGGATCAAAGGCTTAAATATTAAAATATAAACACTAAATCCACTGGAAGACCAAGTAGGAAGAAATCTTGAAGACCAATCATGAACAAAGACTGAACTTCACGGGAAATACTTCAAAGGATCAACAACTGGGATCTCATCTTATTAAAAAGATTTTGCACATAAAAAAGATCACTAACAGAGTAAAAAGATAACCCAAGAACTGAGAAAAAATTTAGCCAAGTGTCCCTCAGACAAAGGACTTCTATCTAGAACATATTAAACTTGAAAAAAAAAAAAACCTGACCCATCAAATTCAAAGATGCAATACAAAAATGGACATCTGAAATGAGTAGACAGACACTTCTCAGGTGAAGAAATAAAAATGGCGAATAAATATATTTAAAAATGTTCAAAATCACTGGTCATTTGAGAGATGCAAACTAAAACAACAATGAGATTCTGAAGAATGGCTATCAGCAAGAAACAATAACAAATGCTGGCAGGACTGTGGAATAAAAGGAATCCTTCTCCATTGTTGGTGGGTGTATATACTGGTACAACCATTGTGGAACTCAGTGTGGAGATTCCTCAAACTCTAGGATTAGAAGTCTCATTCAACCCAGCTATTCCCCTTCTGGGTATTTTTCCAGAAGAATTAAAAACATCATACAACAGCAATATATGTGCACCCATGTTTAAAATAGCACAATTTATGACAGCTAATATATATAATAACTAACATAATTATACTACTCTCTTTTTAGTTCATCAAAAGAATCATTTGGTGTTTATATTGGTTGATTAACTTTGCATGCCTATATCTCATAATCTATGCAACTACTTTGAAGATTACAGTATGAAATATAATGATCATTATTAATTTCTTATTATTCTGTTTTGACACTGTATTTTTGTTTTTATTTTTGTTTATTTTTCTCTCTTTAAAATTAAAATATTTAAAAAATTTTAAAAAGTTGACAATGATCAGCATCAATGAACAATGAAGATACAGTTGGAAAGTTTAAAAATTATGTTAGAGATGTCACATATACATGCTGTAACTGAGTGCATGAGTTAATAAGTTACAAAAAGAATGATTCTAAATAAGGAGAGTTTTGAGGAAAGATCTAAAACCAGGGAAATAAAACCAGGGAAATAAAATTTGCAGTCTGACTATTTGGCAGGCATGTGATTGCTATTTAATGAGTGTTTATGTATAAAAGAAGTAGGTTTTCACTACTTCTCTAGTATGTTTAATCTCAATGTAAAAGCTGCTGGAATTACTTGTAAAAGATTGCTGTAGGACTACTGCTGTACTGTGGATTTTCATAGTAACCACCTCTGCATTGGGATTAATAAAGAAGAAAATTTAATGTCCTCTCCCATTCTCCACAAAAGTAGGTAAGTTGGCAAACCAAAACCAAAACTTTGTGTCTTTTAGAAAGGCTTTGTTAGACTGTGAGCTGAGGAAGGACATTTTAATGGGATCTAGTTCTAGGTATTTTTTTGTTTTCTTTTGTTTTCTACTTGATGCTGTTAAGAATCTATTCTGTAAATGTGATTTGAAAGTAAAAAATATTAAAAATATATTTTTAATTGTCCTAGATTAAAGAGATAAGAAGAAAATCACCATTTAAGGCCCCATCTTCATTTTCCAGGATGGAGACTAAAGTATGAATCCTTACTGATATACTTTGAAATGAAAATTATCCTCTGGTTACTTTTGTGAAGCAGATGTTTCTACAGTCCAGCTGATATGTCATAATACAAATTTGAAGCATCAAAATGGAACCAGATTCAATTACATTGCTGTATAACTGATTGCTATCATTATTCTATATCTACTATTCGCTAAAATTCCTTGGATTGAAGTCAATGAAATAATGGAAGTAGGAAATAAATAAATAAAGAGAGAAAGTGCACAGAAACAACTAAGAGAAGAGATAGGATGCTTCATCCTAGGATCTAAGCTGAAAGGGAAACTTGTCAGTGATTCAGGTCTCTTACCTCATACAAGACAAAATAAAACAAATATTTCCAGAGATGATCCTCCCATGCATAGTTCAGTTATACAGTATTTTTATAAACTCTTTCATAATATTTTCTTTATAACTTGATTTCATGCAAAATATAGATATAGTCATATCACTTTCATGAGCAAATAAATCTATATTGTCAATGTTTATTTAATTACCCTACAAAGTTTTCACACATTGCATAATCTATTCTTGTACTATTACTTTGATTTTACAAAATTATCCTACTGTATGTTTTAGAGCAATATATTTTACTAAAATAGATTGTTTGCATTTAATACTTTTCAGTGCTTTATTAGTTGGTTGCGCTCATAGAATATTTTAGTGCGTCATGGAAAATAAGTAAAATACAACTATTTATGTTTGAATATATTAAAAAATGTTCAACATCACTGATAATTTGAGAGATGCAAATTAAAACATCATGGAGATTCCATCTCACTATAGATAGAATGACTATTATCAATTAATCAACCAATAAATAAATGCTGGTGAGCCTATCGGGAAAAAGAAACTCTTCTCCACACTTGCTGGGATTATAGGCTGGTGCAACCACTGTGGAAACCAGTGTGGAGATTCCTCAAAAAATTAAGTTCAAAAGTCCCATTTGGCCCAGGTATTCTTTTTCTTGGTCTATTCCTAAAATAATTACAAGCATTATATGACAGTGATATATGCACACCCATGTTTATAGCCACAAAGTTTTTAATAGCTAAATCTTGGAAACAACCCAAATGCCCATCAACCGATGAATGGACAAAGAAGGGGTGTGTGTGTGTGTGTGTGTGTGTGTGATTTTTTTATACAATTAAAAATTACTCTGTCATAAAGTAGGAAAAGCTTGAGACATTTTTAGATAAATCGATACCATGGTATAAATAAATTAGACATATGTGAAACCATGGTATAAATAAATCATGAGACCATGATTAAATAAATGGTATAAATAAATCAGACATATGTGAAAATTGTCTTGTCTCACTGGTGTGAGAAACTGAACGTGTATAATAGATATTGTGCAATAGAAAAAGTTTCAAATGAGAAGAACTAAGGAAGAGAGAGGTAAAAAGGAAAATAAATATATTAGAAGGATAAAATGGAAACAAAGGTTTTGTAAATAAGGAAGGGAAGAACCATTGAAGGAAGGGTATGGGAATGTGGAAAAAAGGACTCAAGATATATCATGTACAGGCACAAATTCCCTATGATAAATGAAATAATTATGCATATCTAAATTGTATCAGTAAAGTTAATTTTAAAAGGCACAAAAAAGAAATATATATGCTTGAAAGCCAAATGAAGGAGAAATGATAGGTTGCTGTCCAGGTAATCTTATACCTTCGATTAATGCCACACTGGACTCACTTTCCAATTAAACCTAATTTGGTTTCTATTACTATTTCCTGGTGAGGGAATGAGCTGCCAGGTCATACAGTTCATGTTTAGACTCTCTGATCAGGAAACCCAAGTTTGGTCTGTTTAAGTATAATTAATTTGTAGGTCCTACAGGACTCCCTAGATTCTCCTTTGTTCATTGAACTCTATCAAAAAGGGAAAGTTGTGCAAATATTGGCTCTATCTATTTCTGCAAGTGAGACAGCCAAAACTTCTTAACACAGGTTAAGGCATACAGTTTGATCCCCCCCTTTAAACACTCACTAGTCAGTGCCATCCAACTTTTTCTGCAGCAGAAGAATAATTTTTGATCATTTCTCAGTATTTGTCTACCTTCGACTGCTTTACTTGTTACCTCTTTTGTAGACATTTAATGCTCCTTTAATAAACAATAACAATTTAGTTTACTTTCTTTAGGTTATATCATCCTCATACTCAACAAACCTCAAACCAGACATGTCCATACAGGCTTTGAATTTCCATTTTCTATTGAAAAATAAACAACTTATGCTGCCTGCTTTGAACTCAGTACTAAAAAATGATATGGCCAGGTTGTTAATCTCCTTAGACATAAGCACCATGAGGAAAGGACTTTCCTTTTCTTGTGAATTGTGGTAGGGAAATGACTGTGACCATTAGGAAAGGGAAACAGTATATGATAACCTTTGATGTACAAACTGGAAATATTCCATGAAAAAATGCCTCCTCAAAACTGTCACTTATGGGACTGTAGATTTCCTCTTGTCTGGCTTTGAAATCTGTCGCTTACATTGTTTTGCTTCTAATCTTCTTTGTTTTGTTTTGTTATATTTAGCTTTACCCTTTTTACTTATGCTGAGCATTGATCATTTTTTATTTTTGCAAAATTTTAAAAAGTGAGATGCTAGGAAATAGCAAGTTTATAATATGAGCTGTGCTAACCTGTGGTGAACTTCTGTGTCAGCTCATACAGATCCTGTGGGTGACCAGTGACAGGACTCAAGGAGGATTGACAGCAAAAATTAAATTTTCTCAGTTGAAAGATTACTTTTATTTGGCCCTAATTAAAACTTCTCCAAAGTGCCTTCTCTCTTCATGCAGTAATTTAGCTGTAGAAAATATCAAAACTCAAATGTGCCTTTCTCAACAAGAGATAATGGGTGTTCATGTTCACCCTGTGCTTCTTTTTATGTGACAAAATATGCCAAATTTAAAATTTTAATTTTAGTCAACCATAATCTTTCTTTAAATAAGTCAAATCTATTGTTGATTCTCATATAAACTGTTATACTTTATTGTAAGATGGATGACCATATTGCTGTTTTTGTCAGATTGTGGAGCAGAACTGTTAACAGTCTCACTGTTTGAATGTCTACTTTACATGTTTTAACTTTGTAATTTGAACAACTATTTCCAAGAAGTCAGTATGTAATTTGTCAAGTAATAATTTCTTAGTTTTCTTTGTTGGTGGTCTTTTCCTTTTTTCCTTGGAATTGTATATTTTTGTTACCCTTTATTCTGTTTTTTTTTCCTCTTTAAATAAAATTTAAAAACTTTTTTATCTAAATTTTAACATCTAAGACACAATTTTTAAAATAAAAATAAAGTTACATTCTTTTTCACTTTTTTCAACATTGAATACGTTAGAGAACAGACAACTAAAATATGCTTCCTGAAGAAAAGGAGGATTCAAGAATTCACAAAACAATTCTTTAGCTGATGTAAAACTTGAATTATTTTTATGTGGCTGGAGGAGATAAAATTCGATTTAGACATTCTGCCTCCTCTTATCTCAGTCTCTTTTTTAGCTCACTTCTTTAAAACTTTCTTTTCCTTTCTTCATTTTTAAAAAGAATATCAAGAAAATCAAAATCTTAAATCAAGTTAGATATATTTCTAATAGTAAATTGTCAGGCAATAATTGGGTAATATTTGCTGCTGGCATCTGGTATTCTGGAATCATGAAACTGGGCCTCACTCAAAATGTTATGATTTACTTAAACTTGTACAGATGATAAAAGTGCCATTAATGAAAAACTCCCTAGGCTCTGTGTGATGGCACACACTAGTAATCTCAGCACTCGGGTGATTGAGGCAGGAGGATCACTAGGAGTTAAAGGGCAGCCTGAAATGCATAGCTAGACCCTGTTCAAAGAACAGAAAGAGAGAGAGAGAGAGAGAGAGAGAGAGAGAGAGAGAGAGAGAGGAAACAGAAACAAAAGAAAAAAAACAAGCTCACTAAATTTCTGCAGAATACCTGAGAGGAAAGGGTACAGTTTCAAATAACAGTATGACCTCTCTATACAATCTACCCTTAGACCTTCAACCGCACACTTCCAATATCCCTGATCCAAGAAAAACACTAATACCTTGAAGGAATCAAGAGCAAGTGCTCATCAAGAAAACAAAGAGAGCCCTGACCCATGGGCAGCTCAACAAAACATTCCTAGAACTCTTCACGGCATGGGTCCCTCATAGAGGATCATAATATGTAGTCTCCAGAGAGAGTCTCGCATGCATCTGTTTAATTGTCATCTCCCCAGTCTTCAATTGCATTTTGTTTTCCTTGCTGCTGCATGGGATAAAATTCCAAAATACTGGATTTGCCCCTTCAATGAAGGAAATAGCCAGACTCAGATTCATATCTCATTGCCCTTCCCAGTGAGTGTGTGATGCATTTAAAACTCTGGGAGTTGTTTTCCTACTTCTCTTGGCTGGCGGCTTCCATGAGTTGTTTCTGTCTTTCCCCCACATTAGGAACAGAGAAAGAAATTTTAATTTGGAAAATCTATCATACATGCATGGTATAAAATGATTTCTCTGGGCCCCTTTTCTAGATGAGAAACAATCTTGCCAATATTAAGTCAATTCCAAGAGTCCATGACTGCATTTCCTTGTATGCTTCTAAAAGCAAAATTTAAGCGTGGTTTAAGTGTGAGCCCATTTCCCATACCACAAAAATGAAGCCCTATCTCATTATGTAGGTGATGGTCTATACCTAAGCGATCAAATGCCAAAAGATTTTTCCTGGGAAACTGTGTTCCTGCCTCATCTTTTGTACTATATCGTATTTTAGCCTCCTTATATTAGCCTTCTACACACTTAGTTGGGATAAGGATAGTCCTGAGTTCAAGAGGATAACCCATGAAAATAAGACAAACAACAACAGAAATTTATCTTTCATGCTGGGCCAAATAAAATAAAGCGTTACCTTGATGCAGCTGTACTGCCAATGAAAATGGTATTTTCATTCAGAAGGAGAAGAATCTGACCTGTAGCTGACCACTTTGCTGGTGTGTACACAGGGTGCATTCGTCACAGACAGTAGGATTTCCATCGTCCTGATGTTTGGACTTGGAGAATCCCATGGTCAATTATATGCAGAGTACATCATAAAATATTTTCCATTTTGAGAGGACATAAGTTGTTATCCTTTAGAGTCTTGTTACCTACTTTTTCTCTGGCTTTTCGCAAAATTTGGGACCAATTTTTGAGGACCATTTTCTCAGAATTGTGCGATCTTGAAATTCACCTTTAGTGATTTATTTTAACATGGTTCCATCCTACAAGTACTGAACTTCCTTATATCTCTTGCTCTCCATATGCAGTGCATTGGTTCACAGTAGAATTCCTTCTCTCTAGCAAGTTTCCATAGTACATTACTGCAACTCTTCTGAGAGAAACCAGTCCTAGTAGAAGAGTAGGAGAGACAGGAGACCTCAATTCCAGTTCCAGGTTTACTATGAATTCTGTATGACTTTGGCAATACATTTAATCATCCACATTTTAGTTATTGCTGTTGTTATGAAAAAGAATACTTGTACATATAATCTCAGGGAAATAATTGGAATAAAAGTCTTTAGAGCAATTGAAAATGTATCTCTATTGAAAATGTAATATACCACTATAATACGTTCATGAACATTAATACTTAACTGTCTTAATAACTAACGCTTTTCCCCTAAGTGCCTTTCCCAAAAGTGATCCAGAATCCATCCCCATATTTCCAATTTTTAATGAGTAATAATTCTCTTTCTCAGTGTTTGTTTCACTTCTTTGTCTTTTTCTCTGCTAGTATTAAGATTTGGAACTGGTAAATCCCTACACTGAGTAGTACTTAAGCCTCCAGCCTCTGGAAAGTAGAATTATTTTATTGCACTGGATACAATATTAGGGTGATAAGATTTCAACATTCACAACTAATATCTCTAATCCAAAGTCTCTAATAAATCAGATGAGTGCTAATTCTGCACTCCATAAGTTCTTGCTTGCTCCACCCTCTTTTAACATCCTTATTACGAATTGTCACATATTGACCAATAGCTGTTGATGTGGTCCAGTCTCCTTTAACCTAAGAGTTAAAGTGTTTCCTTCAACAATGTTGTACATCATGGAGATTTACTTTCCTAGTCTTCTCGGGTTCCACGACTCACAGGTCAACTGAAGCCTGTTTAGAAACAGTGCAGGAGGAAGGTCATGGGTGACAGCAAATGGGCCACAGTGAGAAATGGTAAAGTGTGGTAGAGGTTGCACTGACAATGTGGCATTAACAGATCCCACAGGAACTTCATGCTTCAGGCAGTTAATTGCATTTATGGGTTCTAAATCTCAAAGGCAGGGCCACCATGCTGCACTTTTTCTCCCTGTGGGGAGCCGTTCTCCTTCATCTCTGTCACTGCCTGGACTTCACTAATGCCTTAGGTCATTCTAAAAAACCCAGGAGTCGACTTCGAGACACTGTAGTAGGATGTTCTTCTATAGCACAAACTGACTTTGTCTCTCAGCATCTCTATGTAGCGAGCAGTCAACTTGCTTGGATTAACAGTAGGTTTGAAAGAAGCCATTTTCTTTAGCTTCAGGGTGCCCTTACTTCTCACTCTAGAGACACGAGTACTCTGATGAGATATGTGTAAAGAATAAAATGGCCTCTGTTGCGCTTTACAAGTGTTCATGGATGACCAGCACATGTGTCTTAGTGCCATTTAAATTCCAAAAATAATAATCTTCCTTAAAAAAATTTAAGATTTTAAATAATATCTACAGAAGAGAGTATTATAATCTGTGGGGTAAAATGAGAGAAAAGAAAGCTAACCCAAATCATGTAAAAAGAGGAATGGTACACCTCTTCAGATTTTTAATTTTGTATGAAGAGATTCAAAGTAATTTCAAAAGAATAGATTACACAGCCATTCTCCAGCATATTCTTTATGCTTCATTTCTCTTTAGCAAACCTTTCTCCATTTATCTATTACTCTGTCTTGTCAAAGACTCACTAATTCCTCAGCACCCACTCACTCCCCAAACTGAATGTCACCATCCCAACATGCACGCATTTTCTCACCTGCTTCTGCACACACTGCTGCACCCTATCATCCACCTGTCAACTCATCTGTTTCCTTAATCTCCATTAATCATCTGTGCCCCCCAATATATCATCAAAACCTCCGTAGTAATTTATTCAGCCATCCAACCATGGCTTCTCATGTTACAGGGCCCAGTACCTCTGACAGGTTCTAGAATATTCTGGACAATACCCAGGCACACTTCAAATGTTTCTTTTTCTCCAACCCAATTCCTAAACTTATATAAAAGTGAAAGAATTGGTTGGATGTGTTTTTCTGCAGGAAGCTGGTAAAAGTCCATAATAATGAAGGTCTTAGTCACAGTATTTACATCACTAGTGTTTTTCACTACTCATCTGAAAACATAAATCCCCAAATTCTAATGTTTTAATAAAGGCTCTCTTGAATTCTCTGTCACTTTTATTTGAGACTTTGGAATGATCTTCTTTCTCATGCAACCTCTGTAAATAAACTGAAACTCTGACACACCTTTCAGATGCATATTTCTTTTCCATTATTAGTACCAACGGTATCCACACTGTTCAGAAAAACAGTATGTGGGCCATGCTGGAACTGGGAGGACACAACAAGAAACCAACTAGCTAGCATATCTAGTAAGCCACACAAGCGGCATGGGTTCCTGAAATAGAAAAGTCAGTACCTCCCGAGAACCAGCCATGCTGGAACTTGGAGAAACTGACCAAGAAGCCAAGTAGCCATCATTTTTGGTAATCCACAAAAGCCATATGGGTTGCAGGAAGAGAAAAGTCAGCATCTCCTGAGAACTGGCCATGCTGGGACTGGGAGGAACTGACCAAGAAGCCAACCAGCCAGGCTTTCTGGTAAGCCACACAGGCCGCCACTGAGAAATAAACTAGCCAATTTTTCTGGTAAACCATGCAAGCCATGTAGGTTCCAGGAAGAGAAAAATCAAATAGCATCTTCTGTGAGCCTCCTGGTGCACGGGCTGAGAATCAAACACACACCCCTCATCCCCTGTAAGCAACCAGCAGGTTTGGAGGACAGGTCGAGTTGATAGCAACTAACGTACATAAAGCAACTAAATGCTTATATTGTTTGGTTGATTTTGCAGTCCTGGGGCCAGCAGTCTGAGCGTCTCTTGAGAGGATGACATTATGCAACATAGCAAATATGGAGATTTTCTTCTATCTTGTCTTTGAGAACCATCTTGCCTCTCTCCTGCACAGAAAACTGTTTTGTTTTATTGTGATTGTTTTGCTTTATTCAATATACTGTTTTGATTGGTTTTATTCTGTTTTGTTTTGGTTTGATTTTACTATACCTGATGGAATGGACAATTATTGTGAAGATAACAAGATATACTATGGCAGCTATTGTTGTTTTCCTAGTATCCTACTTTAAAGTGTTGTACCAATTTTGTTGCTTTGCTTTGATTGGCTTTGTTCTGTTTTGTTTGGTTGGATTTTACTATCTTTAAAATTAAAAAGAAGAACAATATGACTCAGTGCCTTTAAGATAGCTTCCTTCGACCCAGAATTACTGAAATAGAAACCATAGAAAGTTCACAAAATTGTTTTATGAAAACACTTGATATATCTAATGGAATAAAATATGGCAAATCCTGGCAGAAATTCATCCCATAGACATTTGTTCCCTCTATGACAGTTTATTCTAGTACTACACAGTTTGCAAATACTTCATCTGAAGTCTTCAGTGAGTGTAATACCACTGTCAACTTAACTGAATGAAAAGTACCAAAATCAACCACAGTCTAACTTTCTTACTATTTCATCTTGCATTCTTGTTGTTCTATCGAGAGAAAATGTTCTCTCTCCTGCACAGAAAGGTCATCTAATAATAGATGTCTGTGTAGAAATTGAATTAATTCCTTCAAGAAGCCCTTGTGACAGCCACACTAATATTTACTGTTGATTCATGCCCATGAACTTGCAAAAACCGCCCAAGTCTCACAAATTACTTTTACCCAAGAGTTATGTATGTAGTTTGATGAAGTGACTTCCACAGTAGTAGTTTGTTGAGTTTGTATTTCCTTAGAGTGAAAAACGTTGCTTTCCATTGGTAGTTTACTTAGTTGAACATTAGTACATTTCCCCCCACTTATACTTTGTCCATTTAAAATCCAATAATTAAAAAATCATGCTGGTGATGATATTGGTAGGGAGGGGGACTCCCCATGGTATGAGGGATGCAGGGGTATATGGGAACTCTCTCTGCTCAATTTTCTTGTGGACATAACACATTTTTCAAAAAATATAAAAGTTTACAAAACAAGAATTGTGCAAAAATTATGAATTTTGTTTTATATAAGTAATACATTAATAAGGCATTAGCTTTTCATATTTAATAATACATACTATTATTTATTAATATTAGCATATATTATTTTTTAATAGTAACATATATAAAGTCAAAAGCACAGTAAGGAAAGTGGAGTGTTGGCTCAACATCATCTCATATTTAATAAAGACATAAAACTTTCCAAATATTACATTCTGACTAATTGCTCTCTACACTGAAACTTGAAAAGCTAAACAAGCTTGAATACATTTATAATGTACCAAATATTATGTTCTGAGCTGCTTTGAGGCAAAGTTTACTCATTTTTAAAAGTACTACAATGTTAATTAAATGGACAAAGTATGTTTGTGAAATGAGTGTGTTAATAACCTCATTCTGTTATTCAAAATAGCCTAATTGCTAAAATAAGCAATCTCAAAATATTAGTGGTTTACCAAAATAGAATTATATTCCTGCATGGGTCATAATAGTTCAATATGAGTCACATGAGTTGGGTAACTTTTGGGGGTAGTGTTTATCTAATTAGCGACTCAGGACGCCAGCATTTCTACCAGCAGCGAATCCACACTCTGAGCCAGGATTCTCACATATTTGATCAATGGAACACAGGGAATTACTCCTCCCTTGAAATTTGCTACATTTTTTCTTTGCTACTCTCATGACTAAGAAAACAAGACTCAGTCCAGAGACACTTTCTACTCTTGTCCAGCCGTTGTGACCCTCACCTAGTTCATCTCCTAAAAGGGTGTGTGGCAGCCTTACCAGATTAGGTCAGATAAACTAATCTAGATTGGAAATCCAGTGTGGAACTCACTTGATTTGCTCTTCACCCAAAATTAATTAGTCCAAAAAGCAGGTGGGGAATAAGATGTGTTTCATGGAAACTCATTGCAAGACACTGATCTCCAGAGAGAGAACTTAGTGTCAATATCTTCAACATCACATCACATAAGGGATAACTTTTCTAATCAATGAGCTGTACCAACAAGGTCTAATATCAGGGTACTCCACCTTGAAGTTTTTATTTTGACAATGCACATGCCATCTCCCAATTTATCTTCACCTGTGCTTAAAACTCAGTGTTTTCCACATTTATATATTTTGGGGTTTACCATGCAACAACCAATCATTCAAGCCACTCTTAGATGTCAGCATCCAAGAGAATGCTCTCCAGATGGTCCATTCACAGTACAAATGGTTCTGTCACTACAACCTTAACTCCATAGTCATTGATATTTAAAGACGGAAAGGCATATGGGGATCCTGAGCAGAGTATGTGGGAAGTCTTGATATGAAAATCAAAGTTTTGCCCCATAGTATTTTGGAGAAAAACTGTTCCTCTGGGTAAAGTAGTTGTGCTTTCCACAAGGGGCACCTGTCTTCTTTTGGATCTAAGTAATAACTGCATATACTTGGAAAAATGTGCTTTGGAGACAGAAAAGATGGCGGACCAGTAGGTAGCAGGAGAGGGACACTCTCGGAGAGACAGCTCAAATACCAGAAAAAAACACCCTGGAGAGACCCAAACAGAGAGAGATGGACTCTCACAACCCACGAAGAAACTAAAGTGCAAAAAACCGCTTGAATATGAGGTCCTGGGGCTACCATCAGTGAAGCTAAGATCAGCGAGCACAGCGCCCTCCTCAAGCCGCCTGAATCATTCATTAAACAAGAAACAGGGTAATATGAATATCAACAGTGAATATAACAGCAATAAATTATGGGAATTATTTCTAACAAAACATAATTTTATCTGCATTATAATGTTTCTTTAAGAAAAATCAGTGACATATTTAATATAAGAAATTACTGAACAAATTTTGATTTTCAAATACATTTTAGTGATGGATAGCTTTGAAAAGGCCTATTTAATAGTTGCATTGCTTACAATTTCATCATCTTTGGCACTGAACCAAAAATACTTTTCTGTCCTTTATGGGGAATATCTTCATGAGCAGCTAAGGATTAAAAATGTTTTTAATCTCAACTTATGTGGAATTTATTTGCTGAGAAACTACAACCTTAAAAAAGACCTATAAAGAGATAAAAATAAAATTTAACAGAGAGCTATTAGGCTATAAAAGTCTGTTACTGCATAACTGATGCCTGCCCTCAGCATTTCAGCTACTTGAGAAATGAATAGTTGAATAACCCTCATATAAGATCCTCAAACAAGGTGAGGAGTTGCTGGAGGGCAAAGAGATCAAAGGATGTTTGGTAGCAGAAAGTCACAAACACTATGAACATATGAAGGTACCATGAAAATAAGAACATGGTACCTTCACATATTTTCCTTCTTGATATGTCCTGGTATTTCAATTTTTGACTGATGTGCCTCTTTGCTTTCTTTCCCATACCATTACATGTATGGTATGTTTACACTGATAAAATTTGCATTGTAGCACACAACTTAGAGAGCATTTAGACAAAATTGTAATTTTTTAAAAGAGAAGTCAGATCCAAATAAGAGTTTTCATTCTTTCCTTTTAAATGTCTATCTCTCTGTCTGGGTCTCTGTTTCTCTGTCTCTGTCTCTGTCTCTGTCTCTCTCTGTCTCTCTGTCTCTTCCTGTGTGCCCCTAGCTCTTTTCATATTTTTTATTTTGAAAAAGAGTCTACAAAGATAATAAAAAGAAAAAGGGTCTCAATAAGTTTCTAAATTGCCCAGTTCGGTCTTGAATTCCCAATCTTTCTGCTCCAGCATCTGGATTATAGGGTTACAGGCACTGCCCCCACAGCCACCTTGAAAATCTCTTTTAAACCACATGGCCTGCCTTGACTTTGACTTCACCTTTGCTACTACCATGGTTCAGATTTTTCTAATGTCTCTAAATCTGGAGCAGTTGGTTTGCTTGATGCCTTCCTCTCATCTCTTCTTCCACTGTCTCACTTATCAGAGTGACAACTCAAAACTGAAAAAGGTTCAAGCTCTACTCTTACTAAGAACTCTCCATGGCTCTGTATTACTATCATAATAAAGTTTAAACATTGGACATTGATGCCCTTCAGGTGTCCACCTATACCCACTGCTGTATCCCCACTGCTTCTCTCTTCTCCACACATCTTTGGATTTTCATGCTTGCTCTCTGAACGCTTTCCCTCTCAAATCCAGATAAGACAAGGGTGTCCACTATCACCACTCCTGTTCAACAAAGCTCTTAAAACATTAGCTGAAGCAATAAGACAAAAGAAAGAAACAAAAAGGATATGTATAGGGAAGCAGGAAATTAAATGATCATTATTTGCTAATGAGGTGATCCTCTATATAGAAGACCCCAAAAACTCCACCAGGAGAGTTCTTAGACTTACTATCATCTCAACAACTTTATACAAGTTTTTTGGGCTTCTTGTCATGTAGATAACTTGTTCTCATAGTTCTAGTCTCGGCCTAAGTGTACTTTCATAGGAAAACTTCTGTCATTACTCCAGTGAGCTTTTACTTCAGCACATGATCATGCAATAAATTGCTCCATTATCTGGCATTCCTTTGATGTATGCATGTTCTTATCAAAAGACACCATTCATTGACACTGGTACATAATAGTTCATATGGCTTGAATGAACACCAGTAAATATTTAATTAGGTAGCCTTAACACAATTTGAAATGCATGCTTATCTTACAAGATTTCAAATTGCGTTACTCTTGGGAAAATTCAAACACCAGTGTGCTTTGGATAACATGAGTGTGTAACTCTTTGAACCCTTGGATTCTGTGGTAGTATGTTAATAAACGTGAGAACTGCACATCTACTGACTTTAGAAGTGAGTTGGAGAGAAACTACTAGATATTTCCCCTTCACTGTAAATTTTTACCCTTGTTCACTTACATAGTTTCACTTTTTTGTATTATTTAAGGTTTTTCTTCAGAGAATAGGTCTACCCACAAGCCCAGCTTACAGATGTTTACCAGCGCCTATTATATGTGGGAAGATAAGGGTTTAATACATTGAAGCAACATAGACACAGTGATCTTCGCTATGCTGATTATATGAAGTCTATGTTAAAATTTAGCATTGATGGTAAGTTTTCCTTCTTACACTAACTATGCCTTTGACAGTTTATATATCAAGTCATACTTTAGGTGCTTATTTTGTATCTAACAAGAAAAATATTTGTGGATCTTTTAGAGACCAAACAATTTTAAGATTTTCAATGATATCTCTTAAATAACACCTCTTACAGTTGTTGGATAAGGTCAGTTGGTGTCCAAAGTGTCACTTTTTCTTAATCAGTAATTCTTCGAGTACAAACAACCTTTAGTCAATTCCAGTCAGAGTACAAAGAACCTTCTTTGGATTATTTCCAGTAGTCACATTTAGTGGTCACAGAAAGACACTACATCTACCTGAAAAAATCATGTCAGCATTGACAACAACACTGTGTTCAGAAAATTGACAGATAATTACTGCATATGATTACATACATCACACATTGATTCATCCCTTGCAAAATTAAAATTCGTACTCTTTCCACTAGAAAAACCATAAACTTTGTCAAAATGTGTCTGCATAACCACATGTGGCCTGAGGTAAAATCCATGAAGAGGTTTGTGGTTACAATTGGAAAACAAAAAACATTTTTTCAGTTATTGTCAGGCTAAAGGAAGAGAGATTCATAAGTGTGGAGTTCTGGAAGAGCTGTGTTTAACTCTACTAAATCTGCTTCTATGACAACATACCCACAGTCACACCTCAAAACTACCCATCGGTCTCCTGCATAACAGCACTAGTGCATGTTACAGCATGTCCTTCCTGGTTGACAGGCAATGCAGATTGGCAGATTATTGCATCTGGGTGGACACTGAGGTAAAGTTCTGCTCTCCAGTGATGCTCATGAGTCACCAGAGGCCAGTTTTGATGTTAACCTGGAGAATCGTCCTAATAGTTTCTGCCAGGCTCCTTTCACCTCTTTATTCCTTAGACTATAAATCATAGGGTTCAGCATGGGGGTCAAAATAGCATAGAAGAGAGAGATCAGCTTCTCCTGAAGGACAGAGGGGCTGGAGTGGGGCTGGATGTAGGTGAAGATGGCCATGCCATAGCACAGGGCAACTACGGTGAGGTGAGAGGCACAGGTGTGGAAGGCTTTCCTCCTGCCCTCTCTGGACCGGATCTTTAGAATGGTAGAGATGATCTGGATGTAGGACAAGAGAACCAGGAAGAAGGGGGTCATCAGCAGGACAATGCTAGAAACCATGATTATAATCTCATTGGAGGAGGTGTCCACACAGGCCAGCCTGACCACAGCTAGAATTTCACAGGACATGTGATCAACAGTCTTGTTTGTGCACATGGGAAGCTGAAAGGTAATAGCAGTATGCAGGAGAGAATTCATGGAGCCACTGACCCAAGATATGACAGCCAACTTATTGCACAGTTCTGCATGCATGATGACTGAGTACCTCAGAGGGTCACACACAGCCACATAGCGATCATAGGCCATCACTGCCCAGAGAACAAACTCAATCCCACCCAAAGCCAGGGAGAAGAACAGCTGAGCTGCACAGCTCACAAATGCGATTGCTTTATGTTCTGCTAGAAAATGCACCAGCAGCTGAGGGACTATAGTGGTGGCATAAGACACGTCCACCAGGGAGAGGTTGGTGAGAAAGAAGTACATGGGGCTGTGGAGTCTGCTGTCCAGTCTGATCAGAAGCACAATGAGGAGGTTCCCCAGCACTGTCACCAGGTACATGATCAAGAACAGCACAAAGAGTGAGACTTGAATATCCCGGTCACTGGATAGGCCAAGGAGAATAAATTCACTCACCCACTTCTGGTTATCTGGTTCCATTAAAAAAAAATTGATGTTTATTAACCTGTGGAAAAGTCAGAAAAACAAAAGCAAGTGAATAGCCATAAAATAACCTGGTGAATATACTGCATATGACCTCCCTGCCCTTCTATCAGCTGTCAGACCATTCCTGAGGCAAAGATAGCAGAGTTGATCTCAATTTTCTTTATATTGTGATATCTCTGGACATTAGTTAAGACTGGAGGTAATGAAGGACAATTTCAAGAGTTCTAACACTGAACTGATTGCCTTCCGTCTCCAGCAGGAAGAGTATAGTAGTCGACAGTGGCACTTACTAAATGATGGAGAAGACAGAGTTGGCACGATTAACAATTTCCTCTATTTCAACAGACTCACTTTGATGAAAGGCATGCGTGAATTATAAAATGTTTTATTATGAACAAGGAGGGCTTTGTGGAAGGATTGGGGAAGCTGAGTTGAAACCTGACTTTATTGAGTATATGGTTGCTATCTCCTGATAAGCTTTTAAATATAAAACAGGTTCACGTTTCATGACTCCACACATAAGCACACATAACTCAAATGTAGGCAGCTGATGGAAAGTACTTGTGAATTCTTGCTGGTAATACTATTGCAGTAGGATGAATGTTTATAGCAATGACTTGTACGTAAAGAAGCAAACATGATTTTTCTCTCTTGTCTCATTCACAAAATTAGACAAAAATAATTTGGCAATCTTTCATAGAAACTTCTGAATTTTTAAATAGGTTTTTATATCTTCCTACTTCAGTTGGCTGGGGAAGCACAGTAATGCTATCTAGTTCTTGGTATTTTTATCTTTTCAATTTGTTAATGTTAGGAATTTGCTCTTTGCATGTGAATTTAAGAGAAAACATAGATCCTTAAAAGTGATAAGAAGAATTTTGGGAGTTTAGGCCTCAACTTTATTGTCCAGCACAGAGAATAAGGTATGGATTTCTTGTTAATGTGTATTGAGACATAAATCCCTTTCTGTGTACTTTTACAGCAGGTGTCTTTTCAGTAAAACTAGTATTTTATAACCCTGACTTTAAACATCAAACAGAAACAGGTCATATTAAGATATTTTTTAATTTATTCATTGTTATTCATACCTACCTTCTCACTAAACTTCTTTTTAATGGCTTGAACAAAATACATGAAAGTAGAGGAGAATGGGTGCAGGTGAGACTTTGTAGAGTTGGAGGCCTGAGATAAAAGGGGAGATTGTCAGTGTCTCAACTCTCTTACCTGCCAAAGGACTAACTAAAACCAGTCCTTGTAAAAAGAGTTAGCAATAGGGTTAGACTCCTTTTACTGAGTCTGTCTTCTAACCCCTCCTTGATGAGCTGAATGACTTCATGCTCTTCTCTGTCACCCTCTGCAAGAGGCCTGCTTCTCTAAAACTGCCCTTTGCACTTGTTGTTTGCAAGGAAGGTGCAGAAAATTAACGTCATAAATTAAGTTAAACATATTTCTAATGGTAAATTCTCAAGCAAGGACTTACGCATCGTGGAATGAGATATCACTCACATAGTCTGCTGGAATGTCCTTGATCTCAATATTTGATTACCCAGAGAAGAGCGCTATGTATGCCAAGATTCCTGCATTTCTGCAGAATTCCTGAACGGAAAAGTGGAGCTTTACCTAACACTATGACTCTTCCATGTGAACTATTTCTCCTTCCTTTCTACACAGCTCACCAATATCCTCGTCCTACGAGGTGCACTAAGACCCTGAAGAAGCATAGGCAACTACTCATCAAGAAAAATATGAGGACCCTGACCACAGGCAACTCAACCAGACATCCACAATCCTCTTCACTGCAGGGGTGCCTCCCACACAGGGGACCATCACAGGTGGTGTCCAGCTATGTCCTCTGATGCTTCTATTTAGTTGGCCTCTCACCAGTTTTTTATTGCATTATATATTCCTCACTGATTTGTGGACCATTACTAAAAACACTCACCGTTGAAAAGAAAGAATTAATCTTCCTTTCCCAACTGCCAGTGCTACATTTTGTGATGCTACTCCAGTGAGTACATTATGTATTTAAAACAATCTAAAATCACTTCCTGCTTCTACTAACCGGATGCTTCAATGAGCTCCATTTTCCCTTTCCATCTAAATTAGGACAAGCGAAGTTCTGATTTGGAAAACCTACAAAGTATGCACAGTATGAAAGGATATCTAGAGGTCTCGACCTCCAGAAGCATTTCAGAAAAGTAATCTTTCCCATCCTTCATGTCAACTCAAAGACAGCATGACTAGTAACATTTTTCTGCTTCAAAAACTCAAACTCAAATATCGGTTTAAGTGTGAACCTATTACCCACACCAGCAAAATGCAGCTCTAAATCAAGGAGTGGGTGATGCCATATAGCTAAGAGATAAAAGGGTTTTTCCTGGGAAAATTTATATTTAATCTTTTGTAATACTCCACTGAATCTTAATCATATTTGGTCTCCTTATTTAAGTCTTCTATACTCTTAGGTAGAGCCCTGCATTCAGAAACGAAACACATGAAGATAAGAAACACAACCCACAAGGATTTCTCTTTCATGTTGGTCAAATAAATCGCAGTCTTACCTTTAAACAGTTAAGCTACCAAGGGCAATGTCACTTTTATTTAGGAATGGATGAATCTGACCTGCGGCTGAAATCTTGGAGGCTGCGTACACAGGGTACATTCACCATAGCAGGAGTATTTCTGTCACCCTGACACGTGAACACAGAGAATCCCATGGTCACTTAAGTGGATCATGTATCAAAACTTATTTTCCATTCTAAGAGGACAATGAGATTTTTCTTCTTTAGAGTCTTCTTGCCTCCTTCGTTTTGAGTTTTCACGTAATTTGACTCTAATTACTGAAATCCAGTTTCTCAATCAGGTACAATCTTGCAATTCACCTTTGGTCATTTATTTTATCATGGTGTCAGTCTGCAAATCCTCAACTTCTTTACACTTCTTGGTCCCAACACCTAGAGTAGTCTTTCACAGTAGAATTCTTTCCCTCTAACAAGTTTTCAGAGGATATCACTATAACTTATTAAAGAGAAACCAAACTTGATATGGGAGTCAGGAGACCTCCACGGTGGTCTTGTTCACACTGTGAACACTGTACTATTTGACAATCTATTTAATCCTCTACATTTTAATTATTTCTAGTAATATGAAAATAATAATACTTGTATATGTACTATAATTGGTATAAAAATCTGTATATGATAATTTATTTTTTCTGCAAACGTAGTATAGTTTCACTAAATGTTTAATAATATTAATATCTAACTACCCATCTTAGTAAGTAACTGAGGTTTCTCCCTTAAGTGTCTTTCCTAAAAGTGACAAACAATCCACCAATCATATTTCCAATTTCTAATTACTAATAGTTCTCTTTCCCAATCTCTCTTTCTGTCTCTCTGTCTCTCTGTCTCTCTCTCTCTCTCTCTCTCTTTCTCTCTCTCTCTCTCTCTGCCAGCATTAAGCTTTGGAATTAGCAAACTCTTGCAATGAAAATACACCTAAGTCATCAGCTTCTAGAAAATAGAATTATTTTACTGTATTTCCAATTACATTGGGGTGATGAAAATTTCAGCACTTATAGTTCATATCTGTACTCCAAATTCACTAAAGAAAGCACATGTATAATTCTGCCACTTTTAAAGTTCCCATTTACATGTACTCTCTTTTAACACCTCTATTCAGAATTGTCATACATTAATTAATATCTGTTGACACGGTCGTGTCCTCTTTAACCCAAGACTGTTTTCTTATAACACTTCCTTCAGCACTGTGGTGGACCGTGGAAATTAGTGCAGCAGTCTTCTTGGGCTCGATGACACAGAAACCACACAGGACGAGTTTAGAAACACTGTTGAGAGGAAGCTCGTGGGTGACCCCAAAGGGGCTCAGACACAGAATTAATCAAGTGTGATGGTGGCTGCACTGGCACTGAGGAGCTGACAGATCCCTTAGGAGTTCATGCTCAGAGTGTTAATTGCTGCAGTGACCTAAAGCCCAAAGGGAGGGCATCATGCCCCTCTTTCTCTCTCTCTCTCTCTCTCTCTCTCTCTCTCTCTCTCTCTCTATCTCTCTCTCTCCCTGTGGAATACTGTTCTAACCCTCCCCTTCACTGAAGCCTTAGTCCTTCTAAAAAAACATGTCACAAGCCAATTTTCTGGCAATTTAGCATGTTGCCCGATAGCCCAAGCTTACTGTGTCTCTCCTGGCTCTAGTCTAGTGATCGGTGGGTGTGTCTCAATCCATACCAGAATGAAAAGCCTTCTCATTTAGGTCTGAGTTGCCCTTCTGGAGAGAGAGTTACACTGTACTCTGTTGAGATATGTGTGAGAAATCAGATCAACTATTGTGAGCTTTCCAAGTGTTGATGGGTAACAAGCATACATCTCACAATATTATTTAAATTCCAGAATAATTGCATTACATAAAAACATTCACTGGGCCTAATACGATCTACAAAAAAGAAGTCTTATGTTTTACAGGGGAAAAAAGAGAAAACGTTATCCTAAATTGCACAAAAAATGCAAATGTTAGTATACCTTTTAAATATTTAATAAACAGATTTGACACAATTTTGAAACAATAGACTCACAGTACCATTCTGTGGCATATTCTTTAACCTTCATTCCTTACATAAATATTTTTTCATGTATTTATTCATGCCAAGTCAAATATCTAGTAATTCTCCAGTACCTACCAGTGAATCCAAATGTCTTTTTCGCCATCCCCGTACTCATCATCTATTTTCTCTTGTGCACTCACTGTTGCATCCTGTCACCCATGTACTAACTCATCTACTGCATTTCCCTGACCTCCATTAATTATCTGCTTCTGAGCCATTTACCATCGAAAACCGATCCACTAATTCATTCAGTCTTGTTAGCATGGCTTCTGATGATGTAGAGACCAGCAACTTTAACAAATGTTCTGGAATATTCTAATCAATACATAAAGAAAGTACAGCTGCTTCTTCTCCCTCCCAATTTCTAAACTTCTGTAGAATTCAAAGAAGTGGTTGGATATTTTCTCTGCAGAAAAGTGGGAAATTCAATAAGACAAGAGCTTTATTCATAGCACCCAGATATAACTATTATTTTTGTACACCAGTCTTTAGATAACAAAGATAAACTTCAAAATCACAAGCTTTTAGTAAGTATTTACTAGCATTTTCTGTCACTCTTAGTCACAACCTGGACAAAATACTATTTTTCATTTAAACCCTATGATTCTCTTCTTCTGAACATTCCTTAGATTAGTCCTTGTTTTCTGTTATCACTACTGATGCTCTCTATTATTTAGGATCTGTGTTTATAAGCGCCATGTAATGCAGTGTCTCTCAAGATGTGATTGTCTTCATTGAGTCTGGACTTCCTGAAACAGAAACTGCGCAGCAGAGTCCAGCAAACTGTTTTAAGGACACCTTCAGGAACTTCTCATGAAATAAAATGTGACAAAAGTTCTTGAACAATTCTTTCTGTAGAGTCCTCTCACATTCATTTTCTGTTCAACACTTTAATCTCTTCTTGTTCTTTTGGCTAAGATCAAATGCAGTATCTGTTCTTATCAATTTATTCCAACATTACCCATTTCACAAATATTTCATGTAAAATCTCTAATAAGTACAATAGCAAATCTCAACTGACTAAAGAGCAGCAAAGACAGTCACCATCTTAGGTTTCTCACTGTTTCTTTTCCACATGAACCTCCATCCAGTCTATAACCCTTGCTGTCTTGTAAACAGAAAGTCGGTCCCTCCTCTGCACAAGATGGTCATCTCCTAGATGTCTTCCTAGAAATTGAAGTTGTTCCTTCAAGAAGCACTGGTCATAAACACACTCAATTTACACCTGTGATATTATTAAAAATACATAGCCGGAGTACAGCAAGTTACGTTCTTCAAAAAAATAATCTGCCTAAGCTACTTTCTGAGAAGTAATTTGGTTTGTAATTCCTGGATGTGGCTAATTCCCTTGGTTACCGTTTACTTCACTGAAAATTATTATGCGTTCCCTCACTTATCCTTCATTCATTTAAAAAAATGTTAAAAATTAGTTGAAATATAGTATTCTGTTGATGATTACTAACAGTAAGAGAGACTAAACTGTGCATTGTTGGGGGACCAAAGAGTTTAGGAGAATTCTCTGTGCTTTCTGTTGAATTTTGCTGAAAATGTAAAATTTCTCTAAAAAAATAAAGTCTACTTAAAAATGAATGCAATTCATTTTTTTCTAGCTTCTACTTTGTTTGTAGAAAGCTAAAAAGAACATTGATCCCATACTAAAGCAAGAAAATATTTGGCAATCTATCAAATTGCAACTATTCTTGAACTGAAGAGAGAGCTGAGGTTCTGGGAAAATTGAAGTCTTTAAAATCATAGAAACAGTAAAGACCTGCAGAAAGACATGAAATATGAGCTCTGTTTTACCTGGACCAGCAAATTTTTGACACAGTTCTTTGTATCCTTTATTCTCTTGTTTTGGAATAGAAATGTTTACCCTGTACCATTGTATCATCACAGCATGTGACTTGTTTTTGAATTTTACAGGGATTCACAGTTAAGAGTTTGCCTTTAGTCCAGAGAACACTTTGGACTTTGACTTGTGAGCAATGCTGGAATTCTTGATAATTCGCGGAAGAGATTACCACACTTTTGCTTGTTTGTGCATAGGATAAATATGCCATGATAAATGGAATTATGAACTTATATTTGTGTTTATTTTGAGACTGAGTTTTGTTTGAGATGTGATTGGGTGTCAAGCTGGTAAAGGGTGGAATATTGTTGGTTACTCTTGATTGTCAAGATTGTCTTGATTCTTAATTTGATTAAGAGATTCCTGGAGAGGTGATTGCATAGTCCAAGCACTACCTTCATCAGTGTATCTACATCTGCTGGGGTCTCAGCTGAATGGACAAAGAAAAGGTAGATCTAGCTGGGCACCATGGGCACGTGACTGGAGACTATAGCTGGTAGCTGACCTCTTATCCTCAGGCTGTTCCGCAGCTCTCCTCTTGCAGCCCCCATGAAGTAAGCAGCTGTTTTCTGCCATGCACTTCTACTGTGGTGTTTCTAACCTGGAACCATATGACCATGTGCTGAAAATATGAGCCCAAATACAACTCACCTCCTATAAGTAGTGGGAGTTTGATATTTGTCCCAGCAATGGAAAGCTGATAAGGGTCAGATAAGGGTCAGAAAAACAGGGCATTACTATGGAAGTAGAGGATCCCAGAGATGATTGCAGTGTTATTTGACTTGTAGATGAATGAAAGCACCAAGAACTGAGGAATGGAGGCACTTGAAGAAGCAGAGAAAGTCGAAAAGCAATTTATTCCCTACAGTACCTGAGAAAGGCATGCAGCACTGTGGACACCCCCAATCATTTTGGCCCAATGAATCCTAAGTCAGACTCTGAGCCTCATAATTGTTAAACGATAATTTTGTGTTGCTTTAAGTAATCGAAGTTGTTGTACTTTCTTACGGCAGTAACAGGAAAGTAAATAGGCTCTCCTTCACAAAATATGGGACAATTTGAACACCAATAAAGTTAATAACTGCAATGGATTAAGACAGATAAATAAATTGCTGATGAGTTCATAATGATAGTGAAAAAATTTAGCCTCATTTGTTGTTTTTTAAAATTAATAAAAAGGGGAAAAAATTAAAAATTTTATTCTACACTTACTGTATACTAGCTTTGTCCCAGAAAGATGAAATAGTGATGAGGAGGAATATTCCATATTTATAAATGCATTCCAGACAATAAAGAATTTGAAACAATGGATGATACAAATGACTGGTCTTCATTCAATAGCTCTGTGATGCAGGACATATTGGCAGTGCCCAGTGGACTACTGTGGTCTAGGAGGTAGATGTCAGGGGTGTTGCTAAATATACTAATGCACAGGGTAGCTCTCTACCAAATAATCATTCAGCCTAGCAAGTCAGAAGATATCTGTTTCCATTAAGAAACCTGAACTAGGCAATAAGATCTAGAAAGTAAAAGGTGAAACATCATGCATTGATTGGAGAACTGTAGCCACTGTCTATGAAATCATGTTACCAGGAAGAAGATAAGCTTAAAGCTTATGGAATAGGAAATATAGAGGGCTGGGGAGTTAGCTCAGCAGCGTAAGCACCTGCCTAGCAAGCTTGAAGTAATGAGTTTGATACTCAGTACCAAAAAAAAAAAAAAAAACTAAATACAGAGTCAAGAATATAAAATTACACTCTTGGGACATCTTTAAAATATCCAGAGTGCATAAAAAATCCAACTAGATCAAACAATGCAGTTCTAATCAAAAAGTAATGTGATTGGTATGGATGAAGAAAAAACAATAAAACTGTAGTATGAAAGATTATCATATAAATATCTTACTGGAACTTTTGTTTAAATGAAATGTAATTTTACATACATTAAATTTTTATTTAAAAACTCTACAGATATTTTTCTGGTTATTGATTGCTAAACAAAATTTTACTATCAAACCCTTTTTTAGTGACTATTTTTAAAAGTTCTTAAATATCACTATAGATAAAATTTTATTCTGCTTTTTCCCTACCTAACACTTTCCTCTTTTCTACTGGGAATATCTTCCACAAGCAATTGAGATTTGAGAACAGCTGTAGTCTTGAGTAATTGTTTATAAATGTTTATTGAAAAGCAACTATAATTCACTTCATGAGCGCAAACAAAAACAAAACACAAGAGTTGAAAGTATTAAAATATAAAATAGTAATAAATAAATGAATGAATGAATAAATAAATAAATAAATGAAATGAAATGAAATGTGAAAAATCTCACCACAAGTATACAGGACCTATATACAGAAAATTAGAAAGCATTACAGAGAAATTAAAACTTCAAGAAACATTTTAAGGTGAAACACTTAAGACAATAATGTTCTATCAAAATCATTAAAACAATTTTAAAAAGGAAGAAAAACTTTTGAAGGCTAACATCACATGATTTCTAGAATTAATATACATTTATAAGTGCTGGGAATATAGCTCAGTGGCACAGCACCTGCCTGGCAAGGGCAAGGTAGTCAGTTTGATTTTCAGTAGAAAAAAAGTGCCCCTAGCTTATTCCATGGACCTACATTGGCCTCACTCTACATACCTAGGGGCTTCCTGGGTCATCAGCCCTGCACCCTCCTCAGCCCACAGACCTAGGGGCTGGCTCAGCTATATCCATCAATGTAAATGGCCTCAATTCACCAATTTAAAAATAGGTCAACAAAATAGATCAAGAAATAGGATCTGTATACAGGAAATAGATCTGGCTCAAAAGTCATAGACTAAAAGTCAAAGGATGGAAAACAATATTGCATGCAACAGGAACCCTTAACAAAGCAGGAATACCTATTGTGTTTGTAGACAATGTGAACTTTAAACCAAAAAGGATCAAAAGAGATAAAGAAAGTCACTACATACTTATTAGTGGTAAAATTCAAGAACAGCACACAGGAGCACCCAACTATATAAGACAAATAGTAATAGACGTGAAAAACCAAATACACAATGACACAATTGTAACAGGGGATCTTAATACCTCATTGTCACAAAGAGATAGATCAACTAGACAAAAAGTCAGCAAAGGAATAACAGAACTGAATCAAACCTGTGAACAAATGGACTTAGTAGATGCTTACAGAGTGCTCTACCCAACCACATCAGAATACAGATTCTTCTCAGCTACACATGGCACATTCTCTAAGGCAGACTACATATTAGCCCATAGAACATTTTGAAGTAAATGAAAATGGAGTGAAGTTATCCTATGCATATTATCTGATTATAGTGCACTGAAATTGGAAATTAATGGGAAAAAGAACTGTAAATCCTACATAAACACAAGGAAATTAAATAACAACTCTTGAACAACCAATGGGTTACAGATGAAGTTAAAAAAGAAATTAAACAATACCTAAAATTCAGTGAAAATGCAGATACAACACACCAAATCCTGTGGGACGCAATGAAAGTGGTCCTAAGAGGAAAATATTTAACAATGAATTGTCACTTCCAGAAAACAAAATGAGCACAAATAAACAACCAAATGCTACATTTCTAGCTTCTAGGAAAGAAAGAGCAAGTCAAACCCAAAGCTCATAGAAGACCAGAAATTATAAAGATCAGAGCAGAAATTAATGCAATTGAGACTAAGAAAGCAATACAAAAATTAATGAATCTGAGAGCCTGTTCTTTGAGAGAATAAACAAAATTAATGAACTTCTAGCCAACCTTATCAAGAAAAAGAAGAAAAAGCAAATTTATACATTAAGGCGTTAAAAACTGTGAAATTACCACAGATTCCTTAGAAATTGAGAAGATCCTGAATACCTACTTCAACAACCTTTACTCTTGTAGGGTAGAAAACACAGAGGAAATGGATAGATTTCTAGCAATGTATAAATTACAGAATGTATAAATTAGTGAAGCCGAGACAAGAAGCTATAACAATTTTGAATAACTATATGGAAATCATATTGAAAATATGATTAAAATCTTACCAACAAACAAAAGCCCAGGTCCTGATGGATTCACAGCTGAATTCTACAGGAAATTTAGAGAAGATTTAATGCCAATACTCCTCAAACTTCTCAGTAAAATTAAGAGGGAAGCAGTTCTTCCTAACTTATTCCTGGAGGCAAGTATTACTCTAATACCAAAATCAGAGAAAGACCCAACCAAAAAAGAGAACTATAGGCCAATCTCCCTAATGAACATTGATGCAAAAATTCTCAGTAAAATACTAGCAAGCACAATGCAGCAAATCATCAAGAAGATTATATATCATGACCAAGTGGGATTTATGCCAGGAATGCAAGGATGGTTTAATGTACACAAATCAGTGAATTTAATACACCACATCAACAGAGCCAAAGACAAAAAAAATTTGCATGATCACCTTAATAGATTCAGAAAAATCTCTGGATAAAGTCCCACACTTGTTAATGATAAAAATGCTACAGAAACTTGGAATAGATGGTATCTACCTCAATCTGATAAAAGCTAACTATGACAAAACAACAGACAACATTATAATAAATGGACAAAACTGAATTTTCACTCTAAAATCAGGAACAAGACAAAAATGTCTACTACCACCATTCCTCTTCAATATAGTTCTGGAAACATTAGCAAGAACAATTGGACAAGAGAGAGAAATAAAAGGAATAAGGATAGGAAAAGAAGTTAAATTATCACTATTGGCAGATGACATGATGCTCTGCGTAAAAGATCCCAAAAACTATATCAAAAGACCACTAGAGTTAATAAGCAAATTCAGCAGTGTGGCTGAATACAAAATCAACACTCAAAAATCAATAGCATTCCTGTACACAAACAACAAACTCAGTGAGAGAGAAATTATGGAAATGACACCTTCCACAATAGCATCCAAAAAAATGAAATATTTAGGAATCAACCTAACAAAGGATGCGAAAAACCTATACATTGAAAACTGTAGTACTCTGAAAAAGGAGATTGAATGGGATATCAGACAATGTAAAGATATCCCTTGCTCTTGGTTAGGAAGAACCAGCATTGTGAAAATGACCATACTCCCAAAACTGTTATACAGATTTAATACAATACAGATCAAAGTGCCATTAATGTACCTTACACATCTGGAGAAAACATTTCAAAAATTCATTTGGAAACAGAAGGGACCTAGAATAGCAAAGCAATCCTGGGCAACAAAGGCAAAGCAGGATGCATAACAATCTCTGACTTGATATTATACTACAAAGCTACAGTGATAAAATCAACATAGTACTGGGAAAAAACAGATCTGAGGATCAGTGGAATAGATCAGAAGATGCAGACACAATTACAAAGACACTTGGCCATCTTATCTTTGACAAAGGGGCTAAACATGTTCACTGGAAGAAGGATAGCCTCTTAAATAATGGTGCTACCAATATTGGCTTTCCACATGCTGAAGACTGAAACTGGACCCCTGTTTATCATTATGCAATAAATTAAAGTCAAAGTGGATCACAGATCTAAATATTAAATCTAAATATTAAATAGTACTTAAATGTACTGGAAGACAAGTTACGTAGAAATCTTGAAAACATAGGGGTAGGCAAAGAGTCCATGAGCAAAATGCAAACTGCACAGGAAGTACTTCAAAGAATCAAAACTGGGGTCTCTTCTTGTTAAAAAGTTTTTGTACTCTGTTGGTGATTTCACCAACAGAGTGAAGAGAAATCCTACAGAATGGGAAAAAGTTTTATCCAGCTGTCCCTCATTTATATGAGGGACTTATATCTAGAACCTATAAAGAATTGAAAAACATGAGATCCCCCAAATTCAAAGACCCAGTCCAAAAATGGGCATCTGAAATGAACTTGCACTTCTCAGATGAAGAAATACAAATGGAAAATAAATACATGAAGACATGCTCAACATCACTGGTCATTTGAGAAATGCAAATTAAAACAACACTAAGATTCCATCTCACTCCAGAAAAAAAGGCTGCCATCAACAAATGAACCTATACCAAATGCTGGCTGTGGGGGAAAAGGAACATTTCTCCACTGCTGGTGAATGCAGACTGGTGCAACCACTGTGGAAATCAGTGTGGAGAGTCTTCAAAAACTAGGGTTGGAAGTTGGAAGCTATTTTCCTTCTGGGTATTTTCCCAGAAAAATTGAAAATGTCATGCCACAGCGATATATGTGTACTCATGTTTATAGCAGCACAATATGTAATCGCTAAATATTGGAAACAACCAAAATTCTCATCAACCACAAACTGGATAAAAAGATGTATTTTTATACAATGGAATATTAATCAGCTATTAAAAGGATAGTCTTGAGGCTCTCATAGATAAATGGAGGCAACTTGAGACCATACTCATAAGTGAAATAAATCAAACTCACACTTATAAATATTGTATTGTCTCCCTAGTATAAAAAATAATGAAAATAAAAATCTGAAAGAGTAAGAAGATCCAAAATATACAATAGATATTGCGATAATGAAAAGGAAAGTGCTGACAAGTACAGAACAACTAGGATAGGGAAGAGGACAAATGGAAGAAAGAAAAAGATTATATGTATGTTGGTAAACATATATAAATGTGTGCATGTATATGTATGCTAGAAAGATTACTGTATTACTAATCTCTGTTAGTTCATCAAAAACAACAGTTTGTGCTGTCATTGTTTGATCAGTTTTGTGCCTGTGTTTTGTATCCTGAACAACTACTTCTAAGATAATGATATGCAATATATTGGCTAGTGTCAATTCTGTAATTTTTCTTGAAATTCTATATCATTTGTACCTTTTTTCTGTTTTGTAGCTTCTCACCTTTGGGAGACAATACAATGCTGGCACATGTTCTGATTTATTTCACTTATAAGTATAGACTCAATTTGCACCTATTTACCATGTTGTCCATTTTTGTGGCCAAAAATACTCCATTTATAACAAAACCCACATCATTTTTATCCATTCCTTGGTTATTGGACATGCAGATTGCTGCCAAGATATTTCTATTATAAATTGTGCTGCTATAAACATGGGAGCACATATATTATTATGGTCTGATGTTTTTAATTCTTCTGAGAAAATACTCAAAAGAGGAATAGTTGGATCCAATGACCTCTAATCCTAGTTTTTTTGAGGAATTTCCACACTGATTTCCACAGTGGTTGCACCAGTCTTCCACCAACAGTGCAGAAGAGTTCCTTTTTCTCCAGAGTTCCTTTTTCCCCAAAAGCTCCTCCAGCATTTGTTATTCATTGATTTCTTTATAATAGCCATTCTTTACCTCGTGAGATAGAATCTCAGAGTCTTTAATTTGCATCTCTTGAATGACTTCATGTATTTGTGTGCTGTTTGTATTTCTTTACTTGAGAAATGTGTATTTATCTCAGATACCATTTTTGAATTGGATCCATAAATTTGAGAGATCTGATCTTTTTGAGCTCTTTATCGAGTAATTTAATTTGTGGAGAATTTAATTAACTGAGAAATTGCAGCCCTGAAAAAAATACCAGTAAAATGAAAAAAATTTAAAAATTCAATAGATGAGATATGAGACAATAATAGTGTGTTACTACATAACTGCTACCTACCCTCAAGATTTATGCTTTTTAAGGCTTGAAGATTTGAATATTCATTCATTAAAAGTCTCCAGACAAGATGAGGAGATGCTGGAGGGCAAAGAGATCACAGAATGCTTGGCACAGCAAACTCACAAACACCGTAACCTTATGGTAAGACATGAAAATAAGGCTGTAGCATTCCCACGTATTTTTCTTCTTTTTTGATTTTATTTTAAAGAGACTAAAACCAAGCAAAATAAGACAGAACAAAGCCAATCAAAACAAACCAGTGTGAGCAACACAGGACATCAAAACAGTGTGAAATCAACGGTGGTTACCATACTGCCTCTTGTTGTCTTCAAAATAGCTGCAGATACCTTCAGACATAATAAAAATCAAACAAAACAAAAAACAATAGAACCAATAAAAATGAAACAATGAATGCAATAAAAGGACTTCAAAACAAGACAACAGTAAATCCAAAATGGTTACCATAATATATTTTTGCCATCTTTGAAGTAGCTGCCCATGCCATCCGATATAACAAAGTCAAACAAAACAAAACAGAATAAAACTCAACCCAACAAAACAAATGAGAATGCTACAGGATTTCAAAACAAGATAATAGGGAATTAACAAAGGTTACCACCTTCAGAAGGAGATCCTCCACAGATGCCATACTGTGTACCATGATTCTCTAAAAGGATGATCAGACCACTGGCCCTAGAGCTGCAAAGTCAGTGAAACACCAAACACCATCAGCATCAAATTGCATTTCACCTGAAGAGCTATCCTTTCAGACTGTTTCTCTGGCTCAGAAGGCTGCTTGGAGGTGGGGAGCAGACTGGTTCTTCTTGTTTGCCAGCCCACACTCTGGAAGGGCCTTGGGTCTGGCTGTCCCACCATAACAGTGGCCTAAGCATTGCTTATATTTTTTTCTTGATGTGTCATGTGTGTACTTGTATACTGTACTTATTTTCTTCCTCATCTGTTTTCCATATCATTATATACAGGGTATATTCATGCAATAGATTTTCCAATTTAGTACGCAATTTAAAGACTCTTCATAGAGAATCATAAACATTTTAGAAGAAGAAGATCCACGTGCAATTCTAATCTGGGAATTCTTAAGTCTCTTGAATTACATGGTTTGACTGGACTTTCTTGTATCTCATGGCTACAACCATAGGTCAGTTTCTTTGATAGTCTCAACAGTATTTTTGGAGCAGGCCATTTCTTGACTCCTTGCTCTGGACTTTTCTTCCTTTTTCTCTCTTATCAGAGTGATATTTCAAGTCAACTCTTTGTAAAGAATCATTACTGGTTCTCATTGTTATCACAATAAAGTTAAGACAATTGGCATTGCTGCCTTCCAGAATCTACCCACCTGCTATATCCCTACTTCTTTTCATTCTTGTTCTCCCTACATTTAACTCCCCACATCTTTGGATTCATAGGCTTGACCTCATATCGACAACTCTAAATGTTCTTCCTTTGTGGGCACCTGAATAACTGGTTCTAATGGTCCTAGGCCCAAATTAAGCGTCTTATTAAGGGAAAATTTCTGAAAGATCCCCAATAGACTTACTCTCACTTCAATACTTACTGCAATGCACTATCATCATTTCATTGCCTGTCATCCCTCCAGGGCCTGCACACTCTTGCCAGGGCTATACTATATGCACTACTGTGTACACAAGCCTTCACTGACACTGGAGCATGGTAGATAATTTGATAAGTAGCTGTGACACTTTTGAATGGCTGACTACCTTGCAAGATTTTGCATTCCACTATTATTAAGGTAAAATTCAAATGTCGAATGGGATACAGACTGCACGAGTCTGATTGTGTTTGAACCCTGAGATTGTGCGACAGTGTTGAGAACTGACTCAAAAATGAAGTGAAGAAAACTTGTAGTCACTTCCTCTCCTTCCCATCCCCTTGTTCCTGTTCACTTCTTTCTTTCCATTTTTTTCTTTGCATTATTGAAGCTTTCTATCACAGATAAAATTTGTACTGAAACCCAGATCACTGAGGTTAAAGAGGCTGACCAGTATCTGTGTATAAATCCATGTGTGTGTGCGTGTGTGTGTATATGTGTGTAAATGAGAAAAACATTTGATACATTGGGAGTATCATTAGCACTGTTGATTGAACTACCTGGCTCCCCCAAATTCCTATTAAAATTGTTTTATCTTTCCGCAGATTTGGTGATGAGTCTATGTTTTCTTAAATTAACTGACTTTTGATATTTCATGCTTCACTTCATAATTCACATGTTTATTTTATTATTAAAGATCCAGAGAAATAGCCTGTGGATTTGCAGATTGAACAATTTTAACATTATGAATGATATTCCTGATGTAAATAGTAAAATTCCTTTCAAATTGCTTGAATACTGCCAGTCAGTGCCTGAATCATATTTATTCCATGGCTAGTAAAATTGCTGTTTATAAAAATCTTTGGGTACATCGCTGTCAGAGTAAACAAGACCTTCACTTGATCTTTCTACAGTTGTTATTGTCAGGGAAGGGATTGCATGTACATTTAGTAGGTTCTGCACAAAAACATTTCACTTAGTCTTGCAAACAACACTCTCCTCAGAATGTTGACTCTCACATGTGGCTGCACACATTGTTCTAAGTGAGTGATCAGATGTGAAAAAGCATTACAGCCATTTTCAAAATATGGTTGCATAAGTACCAGTGGCACAAGTTAAGATCCACAGATAGGTTCATGATTATAAATGACGTCAAATAGCAAAAAACATAAGTAGCTTTTGCCAATATTGTCAGACCATAGAAATGAAGATTAACTGTGGAGGTTCTATGGCAGCAGTGTGCAACTCCGCTGAATATGCTGCTGTGTTATATCAGTACATCCACACCCCAATACAATCACTCGGCTTCCTGCATAACATGGTCAATACACATTGCATCATCTCCTTCCCCACTGCCGTGTTAATGCAGTTTATACCTGTCATAACTGATACACATAGACAACACTAGGGCAAAGCTCTTTTCTTCAATGATATCCATGAGTCATCAAGTCGACAGTTTTAATGTTAACCCAGAAAAATTGTGCTAATAATTTCTGCCAGGCCCCTTTCACCTCTTTATTCCTTAGACTATAGATCATAGGGTTCAGCATCGGTGTCAAAACAGCATAGAAGAGAGAGATCAGCTTCTCCTGAAGGACAGAGGGGCTGGAGTGGGGCTGGATGTAGGTGAAGATGGCCATGCCATAGCACAGGGCAACTACGGTGAGGTGAGAGGTACAGGTGTGAAAGGCTTTCCTCCTTCCCTCTCTGGACCGGATCTTTAGGATGGTAGAGATGATCTGGATGTAGGACAAGAGAACCAGGAAGAAGGGGGTCATCAGCAGGACAATGCTAGAAACCATGATGGCCACTTCATTAGAGGAGGTGTCTACACAGGCCAGCCTGACCACAGCTAGGAGTTCACAGGATATATGATCAATATATTTATTTGTGCACATGGGCAGCTGAAAGGTGATGGCAGTCTGCATGAGAGAGTTAGTGGAGCCACTGACCCACGATGTGATGGCCAATCTAGTACATAGTCCTGCATGCATGATGGCAGAATACCTCAGGGGGTCACACACAGCCACGTAGCGATCATAGGCCATCACTGCCAGGAGAACAAACTCAATCCCACCCAAAGCCAAGGAGAAGAACAGCTGAGCTGCACAGCTCACAAATGCGATTGCTTTATGTTCTGCTAGAAAATGCACCAGCAGCTGAGGGACTATAGTGGTGGCATAAGACACGTCCACCAGGGAGAGGTTGGTGAGAAAGAAGTACATGGGTGTGTGGAGTCTGCTGTCCAGTCTGATCAGAAGCACAATGAGGAGGTTCCCCAGCACTGTCACCAGGTACATGATCAAGAACAGCACAAAGACTGAGACTTGAACATCCCGGTCACCGGACAGGCCAAGGAGAATAAATTCACTCACCCACGTCTGGTTATGTGTTCCCATCAAAACTCTTAATCTGCAATCAAAGCCAGAAATAGAAGTTGATGTTTATCAAGAACCAAGAAAATATCTATTTGTAACTATATCTTCATAAACCAGCCAGTTTTGATAGGAACTTCAGGTTATGGTTGGGCCAAAAAGGTAACTTGGACCCAGTATGCTTCATGTATCTACTTTGTGTTGGAAAGACAGTAGGTACCTTCAGGAGGACATGATTGATTATCAGAGAGGTAATGAATCGCAATTCCCGTGGCTCTATCATTTTACTGACTTACCTGAGATTCTGTGGTAGCGGAAAATGTTACATGGCAACAGCAGGTAAAATCATATATAATTAAGAAGAATGCAGTTGGGGAATTAAATAAATATCTGCAGTGTGTCTACTCAGTCCTGCTCGGTGAAATGTATAAATCTTAATCAGGGAAAGATTTTAAAGAAATAAGGGTCTGGAATCAACAAACCTAGGTTTAAAATGTGGTTTTGCTAGGTAGTTTTATTACACTGGTTCAGAAATAAATATTAATATATAAAGAGCACAATAGCACACATAAGCTCAAATGTATGAGGAAAGTTTTGGCTGTAGAATTATAGTCATATGGTTGTTAACAGCAACAAGACTTCTGTTTTATAGCAGATAGATCAGCAAACAGGATTTTTGTTTCAACTCTGTATCAGACAAACAGTAATGCCTAGCTCCTGCAAGGACTGGAAATCAGATGCAGGCATGTTTTTATGGACTCTTCCCTAACACACTAATCAATACCTCACATTCTCTCAGTCCCTCATTTGTTTTTCTATCCTGATACTTCAACCTTCCATTTTTGTTGCTTTTGTAAAATAATGATCGGCCCCCAAAAATATAAAATTGGCTCAAAAAAATTAAAATTTGAATTCTAAACTCTTAAAAATAGCTCATTTTTTAAAAAATCTATAAAATGTTTCTGAATATTCTGCAGGTCTGTATCTGAGTTAGACATTTTTTCCATTCATTTGGAAAACATGTTTGCAGTACCACCTTTGCGAGAAGTGTCAGCATGAATGCTACCTTTCCCTGAGCAGATTCAGCAGTTGGAGGAAAAGACACAAAACAAATTGCTGTTGCATCATGGGATGCTTCCTAGGGCACGGGCAAGACCATGGCTCGCTGTACTCCCCTAGAAGGCCATCCATCCTGGCTACAGTCCCATCTCGTTACAACTGAGTGACAGTGCCATGTTATAGAAGCAGCATAAATGTCACGGCCTATCAGCCTTTGTTTGAACTGATATTGCTTGCCTCCTGGGGCCTAGAACAAGTTACTTCGTCTCTTTGAGCTATAACTTACTTCATCTTCATTATGCGCATAATATTGGTCAAGTGGAAGCGTGGCTGGGGAAACCAGAGTTGAGGAATGACAGAGACCACAAGAAGGCCAGCACAGGCAGGTGCCCACTGTTAAGAGATGATAACTAGTCCCTAATTCATATGTCCTATCTCTTTTGGAATCCCGTTTTCACTAATTACCCCTATTTACCACCCTCAGATTAATTTATATCCAGAGTGGCTCCTCCTTCTTTATAAAAGAAAATATATAGATATGTCCCACATTGTAAAGATACACACATGAACAAATTTCTCAGTCTGGGAGAGAAAGTTTTGTTATATAGTTATCATTCTATTTTTTTTATTTTAAAGAGGATAAAACAGAATAAAACCAATCAAAACAAACCAGTGTAAGAGGTGCAGGCCTAAGAACATTACAAAATCAACAGTAGTTACCATAATGCCTTTTGATGTCTTCAAATAGCTGCAGATAATTTTGCATAGAATTTGCATAGGACATAGAAAAAATCAAATAGAACAGAATAGAATAGAAACAATAAAAACAAAACAATGAATGCAATAAAGGACTTCAAAACAAGCCAATAATAAAACCTACATTGCTATCATATCTTAGGATCTTTGAAATAGCTCCTCCTGCCATTGGATTTGACATAATCAAACAAAACAAAGGAGAATAAAATCCAAGCCAACAGAACAATGGAAACCATACAGGATTTCAAAACAAGACCTTAGGGAATCAACAATGGCTGCAACCCTCAGAAGGAGATCCCCCCTGGATATCGCTCTGCATACTGCTATCCTCTGAACCCATGATCAGACCACTGGCCCTAGACCTGCAATGTTAGTGAAACGCCAAAGCACCACAGGCATCCAATTGCATTTCACCTCAACAGCTATCAACCCAGCCTGTGTTTCTCCTGATAAGGTGGTTGTTTCAGGGTGGGGGGATATGTTACTTCTTGTTTGCCAGCCCAGGTGCCAGAAGGGGCTGGGGTCTGGCTGTTCCAGTCCAGCAGGGCTGTGTTCATGGTGCTGCTTCTCAGACTGAGTTTACTTCCTCGCTGATAGGTCCTTTGTTCCATATTTATCAATCTAATACTCTTAGCTTCACAGCTAGAATAACTGGTGTCCATTTTCTGGATTCATATCCTATTCATGCTGCAGGTCATGTAAGTTTCTACTCTTGTTAGTCAATAAATTTTAAAACCTTGGAAGCTATTTATAATCTTCTATCATTAATTCTGGAGATTCCATTGTGTCATTCTCATTTTATTTCTAACAATATTGACTGACAACTGATTTCTAGACAATACTGTCTAAGGATTTACTTCTAACAATTTTGTTTCATTGTATCTTTATTTCTTAATTATTTCTAACAATACTGGCTATTCCTTGAAACTCTCAATTCTTTGTTATACTTTTCTCTTGCTTTTCCTTCAGTCTAATTTTCTTCTTTGCATTTTTAATAATGTTTCTAAATCCTCTACTCTATTGCTGTGATCATATTCTGAGATTCTGTGCTCCTTAACTGTTCATATGCTTTATTAAGCAACTTAATAAATGTTTCCTAAATATCTCACTAAAAATCATGTTCATCTCTTCACAGACTGGGTTCTCTTGAGCTTATTTCTATCAATTGAACTAGACTATGCCCATTTCCTCAGTGAATTCTGTTTTGTTTTTTCCTCCTCTCACCACTCCACAGAATAAATGATTTTCCTTTGTTTCTTTTAAAACATATCTCTCCCTTCTTTCCATTACTGTTCATGTACACTTGTCCTCTATGTCTCCTTGCTGCTATAGAATACAAGAAACTATGTGCTCATTTCCCTGGTATAACCTACATTCGCTCCAAACATACACTTTATCTCCAAATTAATAATGCAACAGATAAACGTATTCACATCATTTTCATGTGCAAATGTATCTATAAGGTCAAAGTATATGCAGAATTAAGTTAATGTTGGACAGAAAAGTTTTCACACATCTATCATCTAGTTTTGTCCTACTGCTTATTTTGATTTTAACTGTAGCAATTTTTATCTTGCTGTATGCATTACAGAAAGAATTATATTGAATTAGCTTCCTAGTACTTCAATATCTTTTACTGATAACTTAGCTGATGATTCTTTATCCATCAAGATTGTAACTTATTTCTGAAGGCAATTATCTTGATTATAAAATAACATTTAAATATATATTTTTCTCTCTAACATTTTTGAACTCATGGTAAGGAAAACAAGAATATCATCTGCAGGTGAATAGTCAAGTGGAAGAAATATGTTGGCTAGATTATTTTAACACACTTTCAGTCAATAGCATCTTCATATTACTTCAGGCTCACCTGCCATCTAAATATAATTCTTTTTCCACCCTTACTTTACAGTAAATGAAACAGATGCGCAGTAATGAAGTTCATGTCTAACTGCTCACCTTAGGAAACAAGAGGTGGGTCTTTTCAGCTGTAACTAACTTGCAGGCTCTATATCTCTCACTAAAACCTGTGTTTTTTGTTCAAGTAAAAACAATTGGTGCTGGGTGTGGTGGTGCACACCTGTAACGCTAGCAGTCAGGAGGCTGAGGCAGGAAGATCCTTGTGAGTTTGAGACTAACCTGGGCTGCAAAGTGAGCTCAAGTCTAGCCTGAACTACATAGCAAGACCCTAACTCAAAACACATTTAATTAATTAAAATAAAAGCAAATCTAAGGAATATTTACTGTATTTATATGTACAAACATGAAAAGAGAAGCTTCTTAGTACAGCATGGGCCCATAGCACATAGCTCTGTGTTCAGAGCACATTTGTATTAAACAATGAACATAGCTTAGTCTGTGCTATTGAACCCCTGCTCCTACCCAAATCTACTTTATGTTCTTCTCTCAGCAATTGTTCAACTCCAAGCATTTAATCTGTCTGCTAGATATCTAATGCTCCTGCAGTAAACCAAAGAAAATCCTATTTTGCATTCTTTCAGTAATATTCTCATATTCAACAAGCCCCAAAGCATACCTCTTTACACGTTTTAAGATGTCTTTGTCTACTTAAAAATAAGCAATCCAAGCTGCCAGCTCCGAACAGAGTGTTGGAGAGTAATCTTCTTAGAAGAAGCATGGTGAGAGAAGGGTTTCCTTTTGCCTATGTTTTGTGAATTTCAGTGAATTAGGATAACTAACGTGACCATAATAAATACAGCATAGTATACAGTAGAATTACAAAGCTGTTGGGTCAGGGAATATCTCAGATAAAGGGTTACACATGCAAGGCCCTGGGTTTGATCCCAAGCACAAGAGAGAAAGAGTAGGGGGAGGGAGAAAGGTAGGAGGGAGAGAGGGAGGAAATAAAGAATAAAACGTTACCATTCAAAGAGTCCATGAAAAATGACTAGATCCTTAAAACATTGTCACTGAAATGACATTTTTTTACGTGTAAGTTGAACACTGGTTTTTTTTCTGTGAACTATTTAACAATTAAATAGTGCTAAACGAGCAGTTAAAGATGTAAAGTGCTTAAGCTTACTGCAAATTAGTAAATAAGCTTGCAGCGGCCCTTTAAAATCAATCAGACCCAAGCTGAAAATGAACCATTAAATGTGAGTGACATGGAAAGTGCTGAAGCCCGAGAAGAGGTACAGACAGTAAATTCCGAGTTTCTTGGTTAAAATATTACATTTGTTGCAATTGCTAAGTCAAGCTAATTGACACAGTTATTACTTTACTTAGTACCATCTTTTTGAGAGAACACTTGGAGGTCCACAGGATACATACAATTTTCCTTCGTCAAACAAATAAATGAAAAAGCATTACCCTTGTTTGTTCTTGCTAAAAGTACATCCATGTGCCTTCTGTGATGAATCAGTGATTATTCAGTGCAGGAAATATCAAGACCTCAGTGTTCTTCTGTTTAGGACAAAGAAACAAAGAAAAAAACCAGGTGTTTACTTTCGGCACACAAAACGTTTTCCATGACACAATACGCTTAATTTTTGTTGTTGTTGTTTTAGGAATCGAACTCATGAACTTGCATTTCACAGGCAGGCGCTGTGCTGCTGAGGTATATCCTTTGCCCAAAATACCTAATTTAAAAGTAAAATTTCAATCAAATATGATTTTTAATAAAGCTAATCCATTCATTCCATACAAAATTTTACATTATTCTCATTAAAAATTATTTAAATTTTAATAAATTAAATGTTATTTTTCAATTAACTGTATCTTGGTAAATGAACTTATCATCTTTTCTATTTTTCAATTGTCTACCACCTTGTAATATCTTTAGCTGAAAATGTATTTGCTGAAGAAATGAGGAGTATGAAATTCACACAACCATACGAGCTACTATTAAAATCTGGATTGTCTTTTGTTTGGACAAAATAGATAAAACTTTATGACCCTGCCTCTGTTTTCCCCATCATGGCTTTTCACCCTTTATCTGTGAGTCAAATAACTTTACACCATACTCTGTAGTTTCCTGCATCAGGTTAACCTTTTAGAGACACACTTCTACTCTACAACTGCTTTTTTCTCCCTTTATCTTAAAAGGAATAGCAAGGAAATCTAGATTTTAATTTAAGTTAAACATATTCCCAACAGTAATTTCTCACACTTGAATTTCAGTAAAATTTACCATGAACATCTGGATTTTTGAATCATGAAATCAAGCAGTCTTCAACTCGTCTAATATAATTTCTCTAAACTGTTGATGAGAGTCCCCTTAGTGTGAAGCTCCCAACCCCTCTGCTGAATGCTTCAAAGGGTCTATTTCCAATGAACTCTTTACATTTTCCATCTAAAGTGTTTCTTTAGCCTCTGCATACCGTGGCCTCTGCATATCCCTGCTCTAACACACACACACACACACACACACACACACACACACACACACACACACACCTTGAAGGCAACTGCTTATCAAGCAAAAGATGAGAGCGTTGATCCACAGGTAACTCAACCAGATATCACAGAAGTGTTCCCTACGGGGATGGCCCACAAAAGAGATCATCACACATGGCCTCTGACATGCTGCTGGCTTCTGCTCATCTCTGTTCTTCTTCAGCCTGTAACTCTGTCTATCTACTCGCTGCCTATTGACCTATACTCCTAAACACCTCTGCAAAGGAGGAAGGAGCCAGGGCTTGGCACTTTGCTGTCCTTCTCCTGCCAACTATCACAATTAAAACTTCGCTAGACAAATTCCCCTGGAAAGTAGGTCAAGTACCACAGTAGAAAGGGGCTAACGCTAATTGAGAAAGGCAGCAAATGACCTTGGGACTTGCACCAAGAGACCAGAGAGAGAAATAGCTGACAGGCAGAGTACAGAGAGAACCAAGTACAGAAAGCCAAGCTCAGGTAGTCATCCCTTTATACCTCCAAAGCAATAGAGGGGAAACACCTCCAATGCAATAGAGAGGAAACACCTCCAATGAAATAGAGGGGAAACATAAGGGCAGGGGATGCTGACTGTAAAGAAAGCTCTTACTCTCTAGGATACCCACTCTAGTGTCACTTTATTCATCATATAAGTATAGTGTACAATATAGATCCATATATTCCCTCAGTAACTTTAAGAAAACCATGCTTAAGGCACCCTCTGCCAACTCACCATTTCTCCGAAGACAAGGCCTTGAAAAGTAGGTCAAAGACAAGTAAATGGACAGAAAGAAACCCTGTGCAGACCACCAGAAAAATGACATTGCCGGAAGTACCTGGAAGCCCAATCTGGCTATGGCAATTTCCAGGTAAGTGGAAAGGGTCTCTGATCTACCCCCACAAAAGCAACTGGAAACAAAGACCATCTTTCTTGAGCTCCCTACCCTGATTTTTTCTTATCAGGGTAGTTACCTGTCTCCTTCCATCCTTCCTTTTCTTCTTTGCAAATAAAGTGTCTTCCTTTCCTTGCACATTGACCCTCTGATGTTTTACAGGGACTGAGTTTATAAACCCCAGTGAACTCCCTGTGGGCAACAGAACTGGCTGCCCATCCCCCAAATACATCAGTGTCAATTTGAGGGGTGCCCTGCTGAAGAAACCCTGTATCAACCATGAAAATCTAATCTGAAACACAGTGACCCTTAGAGGAGAATATTTAATCAGTGTTACCTCCTATTTATTAAAATGATATTTCCCTAGAGCTGAGGGTTAATAACCCCAAAAATTCCTTTCCTTGGAAAATTTGTGCATTCATTTTATAAAATTCTTTTGCTTCTTACTCATATTTGACTTTTTATTGGAGTCTTCCACAATATAATCTGGGAAAAATAAAGTCCTACATATAGAAGTAGCAAATGAAGGTAAAAAAAAGTACACAGATATTTTCTTTCATGTTTTTCAAACTAAACCAGAGACTTACACATTAAGTCATTCATGGAAATGGAGCCTTCATTTAGAGACAGATTTACCTGACCTGTGGCTAGACCCCTGACAAGTATGCAAACCGCATCCATCAGAGATAGCGATATTTCCTCATCCTATCATTTGGCCAGAGAACATTAAGGCCATTTTGGTGGGTGATGTAAAAATGATTTTCTATTCTGAGCAGGCAGTTAATTTTTTTTCTTTAGGGTCTTGTTGTCTACTTTCTGTCTGGGTTTGGTTGCTTGATTTCTCACATAAAGTGCCCAATTATTGAGACCAGTGTCTCAAACATGTTCAGTCTTGAAATGAACTTTTGATGTCATTTATTATGATAATTTCATTCTAAAAATGCCCACCTGCTCTAGAGCTTTTGGCCCCCAGAGCTAAGACCAGAGTATTCCTTTGCAGCATATTTCCCTTACCATGGAATTATTGAGAAATCTGTTCCTCTCCTCAAACTTCCCCTCCTCAAAGTGTTTAGCTTTTGGAAAACAGAATTATTGACTACGTTTGCTACAATAATATGAAAAGATTGCATTCATGGTCATAAAGACTCTAACATGTCAGAACAGTAAAGCTCCATCTCTGCAAAGCCTGATTAAAATCTGTTATACCCACAATTCACACATCTTTTAAGAGCTCTCAGATATTGATCAGCACCTGAGAAAATGGACTTAGCTGCTTTGATATAGGTGGAAGCTATATTTTAAGGAGTGTTTCCCACCAACAAAATGATGCATGGCAGAGGTTAAAAAAAATCTTCTATTCTTTGGCTCCAGAGTTCAGAAGTCACCCGATACTAGGTTATATTGTGAGAGAAACTGAGAGAAAATTCAGTTGTCCTCAAACAGGCCCACATATAGACCTAAGGAAGTGGAGTGAAGGCTCTGGCCACGTGGGACTGCCAGGTTCCCCAAGGAGCTTCATGCATTAGTGTTAATTGCTGTCACCATTCCCAACTCTCCAGAGGAGGATGTCTGTGCTGCCCTTCTTCTCCTTGCCCATCTCTCTCCTTTTCAAAGTGCCAGTGAAAATGTAAATAATTCTAAAAGGCCATGACAGGCAGCTTCATGAGGTTTTAGAATGTTCTTCCAGAGGCCACACCTGACATTAGCCCTCATGCTCCTAGTGGGTAGTGCTCCAGAACCTGGTGACCCAAGTCTATTTCCATCTTTAATTGTAGTATCTCCTTATGTCTGTAGGCAAGTGGGTTGTGATTCACATCCCAGAGTTACTGAAAAAAAATATGTCCATGCAAGTGTTGGTGGATACCAAAGTATATTTTAGTGGTGCTATTTTTGTTCTAAACAGTAGTATCAGGTATTTTACAATGTTTTGCTTACAAGGTAAGAGTCAAAAAGATCTACATGAAGAGAGCCTTATTATGTATAGAAAGGAGGAAAGGAAACTAAAAGATCTTCCAAAATTCTTAACAGAGAATTGTTCATTGTGTTACCTGTTTAAATTTTTAATATTTATGAAGAGAGAAACACTTCTAAATTTTTGGCATATTTTAAGACCAATGTTTTAAGTGAATCATTTATTCACTAATCATTCATGTACCAAATCGAATGCCCAGTAACACTTCCATCTGTCTGTCCATTCTTTTACCCAGTTGTCTATCTTCTCAATATCTACTCACTCATCCTTTCCTTCGTCTGCTCATCCATCCACTGGTGCACTCCATCACCCACATACCAGCTCATATATTTCTTAAATTCCTATCAATTGTGTACTAAATAGTCTAAACTAGTTCAAAGTATCGTATTCCATTGTTATAGCTAGATGTCCCCTCAAAGCCTCATGTGGTCATAGGTGGGGCTAATCTAGGATGTGTAATGCTGCAATTAAGGGTACATGATGGATTAACGAATGGTCAGTTTGGAAAACCCAGAGGAACTGAACAGTGTGTTCCTGTGGATGGAAGGCCCACCTGAGGATTGTTGCCAACAGCCTAGAAAGGATAACTGGAGGGGAAGATGGTATGTTGTTGATTCTCCTGGAGAAGAGTGCCACATTGGTTTTCCTGATATGAACTCAACTGCTATCATTAGAGCTTGAGTCCTCACTGTGCTGAGGATGGCTGTGGTTCTTTTCCAGGAAGCTCTGGTCCTTACCTTGCGTGTTGTTTCCTGGCTCCAATGCAGATCCCTCAGCCTGCTGCACAGACCTTAATCCTGCTGGCAAAGACTTTCTAGCTTGCACCACTGGTGTTTGGATCATCCCAGTGCAGATCCTTGATACGGACTTTCATGAGACATTGTCAAGGCTTTAGGTCTTCACCTGGACTTGTGCAGGACATTGTCATGGGATCCAGTCCTTCAGCTGGATTCTTTGCGTCCCTAGTGCAAAAGAGGCATGCAGACTCTTTTGCATTTGACTCTGGGTGAATATTACAAAATAATCCTGTAAAATATATGTTCCATATTAAATGCATTCCCTTGTAAACCCTGACTACAACAAGGTATGTGATTACTAAATTTCTCCACTAATTGGTTTGCATAGTTCTGGGTGTGGATAAATGGAAGTCCTGGGCTGGGTATGAGTGACACCACCCAAAGGGCAGTCACCTAGATGGACATAAAGTGACAGAAATAAGCCAGGCCTGCAGCTGCTTCTGCATTACTTTTGTTTTGCTGCCTTCTACCTACCATGGACTGTTTCTCCTCTGTGGTGCCTCTCTGCTACCCTTCCTTGCAGCCAGTAAATAATCAGCTGAAGCCTCTATAAAATGTGAGCTACAACAAACCTTTCTTCCTTTAACTTCGGGTGTTGAGTGTTTTGTCTCGGCAGTGAGAGAAGTAACAAAGTCAACTACATACACACTAATATATTTATGATGGTACTATATACTGACGCTGTCACAGGTGTCTTTAATATGTTTTCTTCTATTCCAGGCAATCTAAAGTGACAATGCAAACTGTTTTAATTCCTTCCTCTAATTTTTAAATTTTCATGAAATTGAAAAACTTGGTAGGATATTTTTTCTGAGTTATGAAGGAAATTTTTAATGGCTGAGAGGGCTTTAGTCACAGTCTCTGCAAGTTCTCATCACTGGTGTTTTTCTCTACCTATATGGAGGCAACAAAGGTAAATTCCCAAATCTAAGCTGCTCAACTTAAAAATGTAAAATCATAAAGAGAGAGAAAGTATTTTTCAAAAGACACAAAGCTTTAGTTGAATAGAAGAAATGAATCTTAGTGATCTATTACACAATATGGTAAACATACTTAATAATGCATATTGTGTATTTCAAAACTGAAGGAATAAGTTTTAAATATTCTCCACACAAATAAGTAGGTCATATATTGGATACATCAGTTTAATCTTTCTAATATATGTATATGTATATGTATATGTATATGTATATGTATATATTACATATATGCCAAAGCATTACATTATACTCCATAAAACTGCACCATTATTATTTTGATTATTACTTTTTAATAATACTTTTTGTCACTATGGGAAACACTTGGGAAAATATTCCTTTCATTTAATCTGTTATTTAGCAAGTTATATTAATTATTTGAAAACGTATTACATGGGCCCTTCCTTTCTGTTATTAATGTTAATGGAATCTAGTAATTTACAGCTTTGTTCATAAGAGTCATTTAATTAAAGATGTAATAGGCTACATTCAACCTGGAGATATTGAGCCATTTGGTGTTTCTAAAAATTAAAATATGAGAACCCTTGAAACTATTTATTATATAGGCTACTCCACATTCATCTTCCAGTACATTTCATGCTACCATTACATAGTCCATGAATATTTAATTTTAATGTTATTATTAAATTTAACACTAAATCTCAATTCAACTCAGTGAAGAGCTTCAAAGTTAACCTCACCCTAATTTTTTCCTTATATCTTTCCATACAAGTCACACTTATTCTATGATTCTTGCTGTTCCCCAATGAATTTTCTGTCTTTTGAAAAGAAAACTAGAAATCAAATTATTTCTTTGAAGAAGCATTTGTGAGTTACACAGGAACATTTATTAGCACTTCATAGTCTTGAGTTCACAAGAACAACCAATTAGGAAAAAAATCTCCAATAGCTAAATGTCCCGAGCTAAGCAAATGTGATATAGATAAACCTGAATTTGTTTATACCCTCACAAATAATCACAATGACAACAAAATTCAAATTTGATTACCTAACTACATAGATTTCTACCCCTGCCACATACACACAGGCAACACTATGAGATGAACTGAAGAGACCTGCCTGTGGGAAAGTACAATACTATTTGTTTTAGAGTCTATTAATCTGCCTGAGTAATGTTTCAGTTTCAGATAAAATAAAAGATCAGAAAAAAAGTAAGAAAAAACACTATCTATGCAAAGCACCAAAAAAAAAACAGAATCATACAGGGATTTAAAATGACTCTTACTAGTTAAAAGATCTAATGGAAGAGATAAATAGCTTGCATAAATGCATGAAAAATTACAACCAAGAGACAAAAATTATATCAAGCCAAACAAAAATGCTAGACTTAAGTAACACAGTAACAGAGTTAAGGAATGTGTTTCACATTAGAACAAAAATAAGCATAGGATACATCAAAAACACTAACAAAAGTCAAGCACAAAGAAAAAATTATAACAATAACTCATGGTGAAAATAATCACTTATGAAACTTTGAAATTATTGTAAAATTTATGGGGCACAATGTGGTACTCCAATGCATGTATGTGGTACCTATTGTGTATACAGTAAAATTCTCCTCATATTATCTGGATAGTGTAAGATTGTACAGGAAACTTAGATTTTCCTCAGCTGTTAATAGCCCACTATACAAATAATATTTAGTCATGTTCCCGTGAGGCTAAAACAAGATTCCATTTGAACCTTCTCCACTTACTACTTTCAGGACTCACACTGATATTATGCACACATTAAGTAGGTCCTGCACAAAAACATTTGATTAGCCTTAGTCAGAATACTCTCTTGAGAATGTTAATAATTGTTATACAATTATTGCATGTGATCCACATGTAAAAGGTACTATTTTAAATGAGCCTTCAAATGTTAAGTTGAATTTTGTTCTCATTGAGGACATAAAAAACATTTCTAAATGTGGATGAATAAAGAATAGTTCTAAGATAAGATCTCTGCATAACTGCACAGCTATGACGACTATAACACACTGATGGCTACACACAATAAAACTGAAATTGAATAAGAGTGGAAGCTTCCATTACAGAAGTGCTTATCTCCACTGAATATGCCACTTATGAAAACACATCCACATCAACACGACCCCTCCACCTCCCGCATATTTTCACCAGGCCATGTTACATCATGTCCTTTCTTCTTATCCAGGCGATGCCTGTCATGCTGAGTTGAGTGGAGAACACCAAGACAAAGCTCTTTTCTCTAGTCATGTTTTTGGGCCAACAAGTTATCAGTTTTGATGCTAATCTAGGGCATTGTGTTAATAGTTACCACCAGGCCCCTTTCACTTATTTATTCTTAGACTGTAAATCTTGGGTTTCAAAGTGGACATTAAAATGGAATAGCAGAGGCTGGGTATGCTGTGGCATGTCTGTAATCCCAGTACATAGGGACAGAGCAGGAGGATTGCCATGAGTTCGAAGCCAATGTGGGCTATAGTTCATTCAAGGCCAGGTTGGACTACATATAGGTATCCCACTTCAAACTAAAATATAACAAAATAGCATAGAAGAGAAGGATCAACTTCTCCTGAAGGGCTGAGGGGCTGGATATAGGTAAATATGGCCATGCCATAGCACACTGGCATAGCACACTGGCAACTACAGTGAGGTGAGAGGCACAGGTGTGGAAGGCTTTCCTCATCCCATCTCTGGACTGGATATTTAGGATGGTAGAGATGATCTGGATGTAGGACAAGAGAACCAGGAAGAAGGGGGTCATCAGCAGGACAATGCTAGAAACCATGATGGCCACTTCATTAGAGGAGGTGTCTACACAGGCCAGCCTGACCACAGCTAGGAGTTCACAGGATATATGATCAATATATTCATTTGTGCACATGGGCAGCTGAAAGGTGATGGCAGTCTGCATGAGAGAGTTAGTGGAGCCACTGACCCATGATGTGATGGCCAATCTAGTACATAGTCCTGCATGCATGATGGCAGAATACCTCAGGGGGTCACACACAGCCACGTAGCGATCATAGGCCATCACTGCCAGGATAACAAACCCAATCCCACCCAAAGCCAGGGAGAAGAACAGCTGAGCTGCACAGCTCACAAATGTGATTGCTTTATGTTCTGCTAGAAAATGCACCAGCAGCTGAGGGACTATAGTGGTGGCATAAGACACGTCCACCAGGGAGAGGTTGGTGAGAAAGAAGTACATGGGGGTGTGGAGTCTGCTGTCCAGTCTGATCAGAAGCACAATGAGGAGGTTCCCCAGCACTGTCACCAGGTACATGATCAAGAACAGCACAAAGACTGAGACTTGAACATCCTGGTCACTGGATAGGCCAAGGAGAATAAATTCACTCACCCACGTTTGGTCATCTGGTCATCCGGTCACCTAGAAAGGTGTGGATTATTAATTTGCAGATAGAGTCATAAAAACAAATTGCTGAGTCAAAGAATCATAATAAGAACGTGTTAAGAATATTACTAAATGTGGCTTTTCAACATTAACCAAGTGCTTCAAATGATTTACCAGGCCCAGAAAACAAGCTAAATTCTAGCAAATAATCTATCCGCTCGTTGTAGATAGTGATTTAATAGAGATGAAACACGGTCTCAGGGAGGTGAGTAATACCTGGAAATCATATAGTGCAATTTTTGAAAGCTCTGTATCTTTTCTGACTCTCTATAACATCCAGAGCAGAGCAGCTTTATGCTTGTGACGGCAGTGAGATGGTGGGATAGAAAGTCCCAAGCTGCAGTATATTAGTCACTTTCCTATGCTGAGACAAAATACCCAACACCTGCAACTTAAAAGGTCTGAGGTTTATTTTGGCTCACTGCATTCAGTCCATTATAGTCTGACACCAAGACAGAAATGCTACGGCAGGAGAAAGCTGCTCAGCCCACGTCAGCCAGGAAGCGGGGAAAGAAGGGAGGAACCAGGGTCAAGAGTACATCCACCACATCCTCCAACTGGACCCCATGTTTTAACAGCACATTCGGTTATGAATTTGGTATAGCGCTCTCTATGATCTTGTTGTTTTCCAAAAATTCTCTCTGAACACATGAAACTTGGGGGAACATTTTATATCTGAACCCTACCATCCACTTACCCTCCTGTGTTTTGGTCTTGAATGTCTTCCAAAGATTACTGTCGCAGCAGCTTGCTCTCCTGGTTGGTTTGTGAGGTAGTAAATCTTGAAAAGACAGGCCCTAGAAGTTCCCTAGAAGACTGGAGTTGTGTGCCTGGAAGGGAATATGAAATCCTATCCCTCTCCTTTCTCTCTTTGCTCCCTGGTTCATGGTGTAAACTGCCTTGCTCTATCATATACTCCTGTCACGATGTGCTGCTACGTCAGAGGCCAACATACAATACCACCAACCGATCATGGATTGGAAACTCCAGAACAGTGATCCAAACTGAATCACTTATCTCTGGAATTCTTTTATAGTGACAGAAAATTAATGCCTTCTGCACATACATATAGAGAGAGAAAAAATTCAATTGCAACCTCCCACAGATTAAAATTCCAGCATTGGGAAACAAATCAGGCACTCATGCAATCCACAAACTTTGAAATCTAAGTTAGAAGATAATTAAAACTATCTTAGCTGAACTATACCATCTCTCTTTCTCTTCAGTTCAATCAAATGCCATGTAGAGAGGATATTCCTAGCCCAAATTTTTTTTGGCTTTAAATCTTATTTTTTGTTAGTACATGTTTTCAGTAAACAATGTTTGCACTCCTTGTGTGGAGTTGGTCCATGTATGTAACACACCTAATTCCTTTTTTTCAACCTCTTTCCCTCCCCTCTTTCATCTCTGGATCCCCTCCTTCCTTGAAAAAAATCCATGTCCTTACTTCTTACTATCTTTTTATCTTGCTTCTTATTTTAATTTGTGTTTCTCATATAAGAGAAACTACGAGATAGATATATAAGCCTGCATGACTGATTTATCTCATTTAATATTATGGTCTCAACGTGCATCTATTTTCCTACAAATGGCTCAAGTTTATCTTTCTGTATTGTGCAACAGTGCTCCAGCATGGGCTACATTTTCTTTATCCGTATATCTGTTGATGGAAATACAGGTCACTTCAAAGATTCAGTTAGGAATGGTCATGCATGGGTATGCATACATCAGTGTAATATGATGCTTTAGGTATCTTTCAAGAAAATACCTAGAAGAAAGTCATATGGAATTTCTATTTTCAGTTTTTTGAGGAATCTGCATACTGATTTCCATAATAGTTATTCTAGTTACATTCCCACCAACAATATTGAAGTGTTATTTTTCCCTCTGCAACCTTGAAAGCATTTGTTACTATTTTATTTCTTGCCATCCAACCTCTCTAGTTTTTCAAGATGTTTCCTTATAAGCCTACTTCAGTTTTACCTTACAGGGAATGCTGAGGGTAATGTTATAGCTAGATCCCCCAAGGTGAGGTAGAAACACAACAGTGACCAAGCACATAGATCTTGATGCTACCTTCACATTTCTATTAGCTGAGGCATCCAATCAGTGATGCCAACTGATGTAATAGTCCATCCACAAAGCTGGTTGTCTGAAGAAGCACAGTTCCTTTTATCTTTCTAGCTTTTGCCTGTGATCTCATAAAAACATAGTAGGAAAATAGCTGTCCCTTAGCACTACAAGACTGAAGATTGTTATATTTTAAGGTGGAGCTTTGGAGTAGAGTTTGGTTTAGTTGAGCAGGCATTTGACCTCCTAGGTCAAAGATATTGAACACATATGTTTAGCCTAGCTCATGGAGTTTAGCCTAGCTAAAATCTATGACAGCTAGCTAGCCCATATATTCAATCTCAAAGGCAACCCTCCAAAGACGTCGTTTGAGCAGAGACACAGTTTTCTGCACATGTCAGAGAATTATAGAAGCTAGACCTACCTAACCCTGAAAGTCAAAAAACAGCTCCTCTCAGCCAAAAAGCCCACCCAACAATTCTGCATAGTCATAGAGATTCCCACATCCACAGAGATCAGAAAAACATATGGGTTCAATATCTTTGACCTAGGAGGTCAAATGCCTGCTCAACTAAGCCAAACTCTACTCCAAAGCTCCACCTTAAAAGATAAACAATCTTCAGTCTTATGGTGCTAAGGGACAGCTATTTTTCTACTATGTTTTTATGAGATCACAGGCAAAAGCTAGAAAGATAAAAGGAACAAGTAGGAATAAGGCAACAGAATGATTGAAAAATCAAACATGCATGATCTAACTCTTTATGTCTCCCCCCAAAGACTGACAAAAGGAAATTCTCAAAAAGATTCAAAGTTACCAGCGACCAACCTCTCCCAACCACACATTCCAACTACACATTTAGCTATAAATCCATCAGTGGACCAATCCCCTGGTGAGTATCCCTGCCTCCATGATCCAAACCTTCCTCCAAAAGACCCACCAAAAAGTGCATGAGGCTTTGGGGGGTCATCTAGAGATAAACCATAACAGTGTGCTTTGATTTTTGTTTAAATGAGAATAACTATCCTTGAAGCTCTATGGTCTTCCATACTAGACTCATAAACAATGTTAGCTGGGACATGAGAAACCGCTTCGTACAGAAGCAGAACACAGGAAGATAAGTGCTTCTTCCATGCTAGTGAAAATTATTGAAAGACAGAAGAGATAAAATGCTGTTATCAGTTGAAGAATTCAACATGCCTGAGTAACCAATAGAATAAGTATGCAGAAAATGTGCAAGGATAAAGAAAATTTGTAGCACTACCCAACAGCCCAATGGAATTACCATTTATTGAATGCCCCATTCAATAGCAGAACATGTTCATATATTCAAATATACATAAAACATTAACCAAAGCAAACTATATTCTAAACCATGAAATAAAATTGGCAGTTAAAAACAAAGCATATTCTCTGCCAATAACAAATTTAATCGAAATTTGAAACAGAATGTCATATGTAAAATATTCAAATATTAGCAAATTAGCAAACTAAACAAACTGCTCCTATGTGATACAAGAGTTACAAAGGAAATTTAAAGAGAAACTTTTAAATGTGTTAAATTGAGTAGAAATGAAAGCAAACATGAACATTTCTGAGAGAACACAAAATGGTCTTTAGAGAGTTTAGAGCATTAAAAGCATGTATTACAGAAGAAAATAGGTTCCAAATCTGTCATTGTAATTTCTAACTTAAGAAAGAAGAGAAAAGGCAAATTAAACCCAGAGGTTTAACAAGCAGAGGGAAAGCAAAATAATTTTGTAAAACCATCCATAACAGAAGAGCAGGAATATTTAAGAACAGATTCTATGAAGCACACATTATTATGATAAACAAAAAATAAACAAGATTCTGTCATGAAAAGAAAAACTGTAATGCAAAATCTTTGAAGGAAAAAAATACAAAAATCATTAACAAAATATTGAGTAATTAAGTCAGGGAGTGTGAAGTTAAATGAGTATTTGATAATTAATCAATGCCGTTCACCATATCAACAGATTAAAGAAAAACACATGATTGCTTCAGTAGATGTATATCATTTAACATCCATTTATATTATGCACTTGTTAAATAATTTATAGACAGATTCTTCTTCAACCTGATACCAGGTACAAAAAAAAATCTATAGTTACTATGTTTAACACTGAATGCTGTGTCATTTAAGTTTGAGTGTCAATTTGGCTAAATTAAGAGACTCGTGGAGAGGTATTTGGCTCAGGCTGCCTTTGGTAGGTTAGACCACTGATGTACATAGTTGAATGTGCTGCTAGAAGGTGGTGCCTGGTTGGAGGCGGGTCTCTCAGCGAAGAGATCATGGGATGTGGAGAGAAGGCTCACAGACTACGTGAACACAGGAAGAGTCACAGAAATGAGGATGTTAAAAAGAAGGAGTTGTTAAAACTAAGAAGTAGATGCATTGATTTGGAGTAGAGAGGCGGAAGACAGCATGTCATGATCCTTTATTTTGCTCAATGTCTTCATCTTTCGTGGTCGAGACCTCGACTCTCAGGAAACATCCGAACATTCTTAGCATCCCCGGCATCAGGGGACAGGTTCTTTCACTGAGACGCTTTCCTGCCAGACTTGGCATAAGGATTATGGATTCAAAGAGGCAGTAACTGCCTAGAATTAAATTTGGCGAGGCTTGCACAGGAGTTGTTTCCACAACTGGGAGTGACCACACTTCTAGCGATATTTAAAGCGCAGGGAACATTTATATCACCCCCCGCAACGCTTGGGCCCAGAGGGGACTACAGTGACATCTTCAAGGAACCAACTGTGCAGAATGATTTAGGAACACTTTTCTCAACATGGGCCAACTCCACGTCTGATTCTCAGAGGCTAATTAAGCTACTTAACAGCCTCTACTAAAATGCGTACTATGCTCAAAGTTTGTATCTATTGCTTTCAACTAGGGTTCTAGTTGAAGATGATGACTTATAAACACTGGAAAGTAACAGAACTGCCACAATAAACTTTCATTTTTCTTTTCGTTTTTAAATTTACCTATTATAACAGAAGGAAGAAAAATCAAGTTTTACTTTTTTGTTTACTCATCTGATTTTTCTCCAGAAACTTAGCTCATAAGGAAACATGAGGAAAAGACCTTCAAACAATGATTCCCAAAATTAACCCTTGGTGTTCTGAGGCATTGGTGTCACCTGACTTTCCTTTCTGTGCAGATTTACCTCAGTTTTGCCCTATAAAAGGATGACTTACCACAGATAAGTAGGATAAAGACCTCAAGGCTATTGACAGTTGCTTCTCTGGACAGTATCCAAAGCCAGTTCTCTGTCTCTCCAAGTCAACTTTCCTAGCTAAAGAATTTAGAGCTAGTATTAAAAAGATATATTTGGATTGCTTTTCCACCTACCTTTTTTTGCCAAGAAAATTCTGGTAGCTGTCTCTCTCTCCATTCTCTCTGTTTTTGCTCTACCATCTGAAACTCAAAAAGAAGCTTCCTAGATACAAAGAGGCAGATTATTCTTGAAAATAATCATCTAGTCACTGGGATTGGTGGCACATGCCTGTAATCCCAGTTCTTGGAGGGTGAGGCAAGAAGTTCGTTGCAAGTTCAAGACCAACCTGGGCTACAAAGTGAGCTCAAGGCCAGTTTGAACTGCATATTGACATCTTGTCTCAAAAAGACCAAAAAAAGAAAGAAAGAAAGAGAAGAAAAGGAAAAAGAAAATGATCATCTAATTTTTTTCCATCCCTAAAGGCCTTTGGTATTTCTATTTGAAAATATGAGATGCAAAAAATTTTCTTTCACCAAAAGTTTCCCTACTGACTTACATGATGAAAAAAATTCCTTGGTACTTATGAACAATAAGCTTCAAAAGTCTCGCTAATCTCTGGCTTCCATGGAAACCCTGTTTAAATGTTTGGCTCCTTCAACAACAAAACATTTTAACGTAATACTCAGGTACTATTTTTAAGTTAGCAGATTCCATTTCATTTCCCTTATTAATCTAAGAACTCATGAAATATTAAGTTAGTGGGAGAAGGGGAAGTGAAAGAATTTATAATTTATTTGGAAGGTAAAATTGATGTTATTAAGCACCAACTTAGCTTTTACCAGTAAATTTCCTTTCCGCACCTCCGGCTTTTCCCTTGCTGAGCTGCAAACACTTCTTCACCTCATCACCCTTCCTCTTCCTACCCTCATGGCCATGGCTGCCACCCTCAGCGTCCCTGCACTGCTGACCTCTCTACTGTGCAGATTCAACCTGTCTCCCTTAAAGTTTGTCCCAAGTTCATTTCCTCAGCAAGATAATCAAAATATTCCTAACCCTGGCAAATCTGACTTTTCTAAGTTTATTTCTTTCTATAGACTTTTCACTTCCTAATGCATCTTAAAGTTTGCATGCACTTTAATTACTATTGCGCTTGTCTATCTGTTTCCAATGGGTTGCAAGCATAATGGAGGAAAGGATTTTAATTTGTTTTATTCTCTCATCCATCACTGGCTCCTGGAAAAGTCCATGACCTACATAATGGCACAATAAGATGTTAATGGAGGAATGAAGAAATGAAGTAACTTTTCTGAAAAATTGCCCCATTGTCCTAGAACTAAGATGTCAAATACAAAAAAAATCTACATTTACCTTTGTACATCATCTGAACTTTGTTTGCTTTGTGCATTTATTTCTATGTTTCTCATGTTTGTTCCTATCACAGATGATAGCCTGAAGTAGTGGAAATAGAAAAAAGTCAAATTTTATAGCATTTTTCATTGTTTTCTAAGTTTTTTCATTCACAAAATGAGGGACTTGGTAATAAAGAACATCGTATACCTAATGAGGAAAATTACGTTGAAACTCCAAGTCGATTCAAAAGTAAAATAATCCAGCCACTAATTCTAAATGTCCACACACTGCATGTTACATAGGGAGAGCATCTTGCTTTTGAATAACTAAGAAAGAAGGTTTGCAACATGACACATCTGGAAGATTGGCTCTAGACTCAGAAACCTAGAGTGTAATATTGACTTGCCTATACATGATTAATTTGAACACTTTAACCTAATGTGCATCAATAACTCAAGAAATTAACATTAGCTAATGTTTTCTGACAACATACATTTTTTTTTTCTGTCTTTTTGAGACAGCATCTCACTGTGCATTTCAGGCTGGTCTTGGGCTCACTTTGAAGCCCAGGCTGGTCTGTGACTTGCAGTGAATGATCCTCCTGCCTCAGCCTCCTAAGTGCCAGGATTACATGACTGCACCACCCTGTCCAGCATGGATATATTTTACTTGCTATAGTGAGATGTAACTTGTGTAGAATGAAATGAATGAATTCAAGGCGGTCAGGACTGCAAGTTTTATATTGTATAGAACCATATATTCCCCACCCAAAACAAAATTTAAAAGATTTCCAGCCCTGAAAAGTCCCTCTGTACTTCATGCCCCTTTTCAGCCAAAATAACCCACAAGGACCACAACTTTCTGGTTTTTTTTTCAGTACATATTAGTCTTTCTGCTCTTATACTTCACACAATTTTGCAAAAGTATGACACACATTTTCCTTTTTTATCACCCAATACAAGATATCAAAGAATTGTCCACAATGTTGCTTCAGCGTCTTGTTCTTTTTTATTACCACAGAATGTTTTAATTCAGGAGCATACCACATATTTCTTACCTGTTTCCTGTTGGTGGTTATATAAATATATGAGGAAGACAGCTGTAAACATTCTTGTTCAAGTCTTTTTGTAGATAAATGGTTTAATTTCTTTGGGGTAATTACAAGTGGAATTACCGGTTCCTAGGACATACATGTGTTGTCTGCGTGTATATAGATATATAGCAACAGGAAAGAACTGACTTGGGAGAACATGTTAAAGACATTACAACCAGCCTGTGCCATTTTACACTCCCACCAGCAGTGCAAAGCAGTTCAAGTTGTTCCACATACTTGCACACATGCAGTGATTCTGATAGGTGGAAAAGGTGTCCCATTCTGATTTTTTTCAGTGTAGACAATGAACCGAGGGACTTTGCGCTGAGCTACGTCCTAGGCCTCTTTTTTTCTTTTAACTTTGAGACAGAGTCTCCCTAACTTGCCAAACTGCTCAGGCTGAGCTGGTGATTGTGCGGATGACAAGCATGGGTCCCCATGCCCAGTGACGTGACATTGGTTTGTATTTCCTGGATGGTGAATGCCACTGAGTATCTTCATGGTGTTCTTCTACATGACTTTTATATGTTTTTCTCACAAAATGACTGCCTAAACCTCTTTCTGTTTTTATTGAGCTTTTTGTCTTTTTAATTCATTTGTTAGGGCTACAACTATATTTTAGGTATATTTATATTCTGTTGTCAGAAATGGAAATACAGACATAGATTTATATACAGTCACATAGCACAAAATATTTCTTTTTCTTAACAGCTACTTTCAATGAGCAGAAGTTTTGAATTTTGATAAGGTGTCAAATAAATCATTTCTCTTTCATAAATAACACTTATGTATCCTCTCTGAAAAGTCTTTGTGTACTTTTAAGATCTGAAAGATATCCTCCTATATTTTCTTATAAAAGTGTTTCCACTTTAGCTTTACATTTCAATATATGATCAAGTCTCAAGTTATTTATGATGTGTGATGTAATGGCTCCACGGCTCCCGATCTAAGGATGCTGAAGTCTTTCATCTAAATGGTACTAAAATGTATTATGCACAAGTGTCATATTCCCACAAGGAATGTGAACATTATGTATTAAACACAAGTACTAGAAAAAATAATGTTATCAACAACCACAACAAAAATACTTTGAAGCTAAAGATAAACATAAGAATGAAAAAGATAGCATAGTAATTGCACATAACCTACTCACAAATTCCTGTATTTTGTTTTGCTTTTGTTGATTTTGAGTTTGTTACTGTTGTGGTTTGCTACTTTGTTCTATGACTAAGTTTCACTTACTTGCTTCAGGTTGGTCTTGACCCTGCTATGGAGCCCAGAATAGACTCAAAATCAAGATCCTGCTGCCTTAGCCTCCCAAGTACTGGGGTTCCAGGGTGTGCCTCTGCACCTGGCACCTCCTATATACTTAAAATGGCCTCTAGATTACTTACAATAGACAGTAAATGTAAATGCCATGTAAGTAGTTTCCCTGTTGCCTTATTCAGGGAGCAATCGCAAGGAAAAACATCTGTATGTGTTCAGTAAAGATGCAGGTTTTTCCCAAGCATTTTCAGTTCACGTTGGTTGAAATCCATGGCTACAGAAGTCTGCACACATGCAGGCTGACTGCACTTTTAACACGGTTCCCATCAATCACACCAGAAAGAAAGTCACAGTCCGTGAGCCTCTGGATACAGTACTCAGGACATCTGGCCTCAGCAGTGGTCAAGACTTTTCCCAAGACTATGGTCTTGACAAACAGATTGGAAAAAACAAGATCTAAAAGGATAACATGTATCCCAAGTTATTTAACTGCTCCCAGAATCATCATGATTTTTTACAGCGTACACACACACAAAAGTCCAGCACTAAAAACAATAAAATTTGCAATATATACAAAGGGGCATGAAAATATGACCAATTTTAAGAAAAAATAAAAGGAGAAGATAAGCACTAGCACCATCGGCTCAGGGAACTGCTTTTTAGAACATTACCTGGCTTATCTTGAGCCTGAGTATCCACTAAAAAACATTACATAGAGCAATTTAAACTAATATGCACAAAGAGCTGGAATAATGTGTTTGTTGATATTTTTGAAAACATTATTAACTGACATGTATCACTTTCTAATTTTATAGCCTTGAGTGAATTGTTTAACATCTAGTAACCTTACTTTCTTCATCGATAACCTTCAGAGAATGGTATCTCCCTCATTTATGTGAGTAAAAGCAGCTATACATGTTAAATTCTTAGCCCAAGAGCTAAAGCTATAAGATAATCAAGAAATAGTAACTATTTTAAAATTTTATTTTCCTGTATAGAGTTCATTACTTAATATATATTACTGTGCTTGTGTTTTGTTTTTACTTATCATTTATCTTTATTTTAAAATGAGAAAAGAACAAAAACAATGATACAGAATTTCAAAACAACATGATAGGAGATTAACAGTGCTTAATGTGTTACGTATTATCTTCAAAGGAGTTGCCCAGAGTACAAGATAGAGGCTTGAAAAAATGATCAAACAATGAAAGCTCGTGTTTTAAATTGTTGATTTCTGGACTCTTCTCAATAGAGCTGGAATCTCTGTCTGTTCACTGATCTCTTCCCAAGGCCCACATCGGTGCCTGTATACAATGTGCAAAAATTATGTTTTAGAGGTGTATGTGGCCATAAAGGGATGATACAAGGAAATCAGGCAATGAAACAGTCCTGTATCATGATTAATATTATAGTTGCTGCACAAAGCCACACATATTATAAAATGACATAAGGCCCTCTACACATAAATAAGCATATACAAAACTGATGAAATCTATAAAAGCTCTGTAGACCTTAGAAATGCTTTCTGATTGTGTTATGTATTATAATTATACAGGATACTACCACTGGTAAAGCTAGAGAAAAGTACATAGGACCTCACAATACATTTTCTTTTGGCAATTTCCTATAAATTCATAATTATTTCAAATTAAAAATTTTAAAAGTTGCTGAACAAATTAATAAGGCAGAATTGGTGAGTATATCTTTTTTGGCAAGTATTTCTTTAAAATAGCAAGCTAAAAAGAAAGAGGTAAGTATTTCATAATATTTTAATAAAATAATTTAATAATAAATATTTAATAATATAAATATTTAATATTAGGGATTTGGGCACTTGAAATAAAGATTTATTTGTATCTGTCTTTTCCTTAAATTCATCGTGGAAAAAATTGACATGAATGTTTCATTTGTTCTTCTGTTGTGCCTTTAGCTGTTCATTCCATCTCATACTGCAACTACTATAGCATAATCCTTGCAGTGGAAAGGCATCCACTCTCCTCCAATCCCAGCCCCCGAAGCAGAGCACCTATTTGCTCTAAGGTGAGACAGTGTCCACAGATCATTACTTACCATGCATAAAACTAAGGAAGCTGCTTTGAGATTTTCTAACAAAAATAGCCTCTCTAGAAAACCAGTGTAAACCTCCTGCTTCCCTTCTCCCATTGCCAAGGTCTATCTGCCCTGCTTAGCATTTGAAAATCACTGAAACAGATTTGGTTTGCTTTTCAGCTCCTTTGCCTAAAGGAATTATTTCCTTGGCGCCACCCACCTAAATCTGAGAAGATGCTCAAGGAGCAGGGACTCCTAATGCCATTGCACGGCCCTGGCTGTGACTAATGCTTTCCGTTCCCAAAGGCCTTCAGCTTTCAAGTATTACATGGTATTTATGTATTTTAATGGAGAACAAAACCCTCCTTCCTTCTCCTTATGCTTCATCACCTGACACCCGCTGACATCCATTCTCAACAGCCTGTCAAAACGAGCAGCTTCCGCGGCTGCCGGTGATGGTACTGCAGTGAGAAACTTTAAGACCAATGTGCAAGAAAGAACTTGATGTATATAAATGAAAGGGGAACCAAGAGCTGGAGGGAAGGAAGAGGGAAAAGGAGAAGGGGAGGTGAAAAGAATTAAGGTGAGTTCTGTACATGTATCAACTTCCCACGATAAAGGCAATCATTATGGATTGCAAACCTCTACTAATAAAAATAAATAGACAAACTAAAGCACATTTTAGCAAGACTAAAACATTTTAAATGATTTTATAATTTATTTACATTCCTATGAATTTCCTAGGTGAGGTGAGGTGAGGTGAGGTGAGGTGAGGTGAGGTGAGGTGAGGTGAGGTGAGGTGAGGTGAGGAAACTCCACTAGATGTACCCTTAAACCTCATTGAACCAGGAACACCCCACAGCAAAGTCCCAACCCCCTGGACTTCCGGCCCAGTGCAGAAGGAAAGAAAGAGACTTCTGTGGGCGGTGACTGTCCTTTTTAACTCTCTTTCCTTTCCTTTCTTTTTAAACCTTCAGTTGTTTGTCTTCTCATTATTGTACTGAAGATGAATCTTACTCTAAGCACATTTTAAACAGGAACTGTAGAACAGATAAGAGAATTTTTGCCTCTAGATAGCAAAAGCAACCAGAGCTAAAGGGGGTAACTAGCCTTTTCTGCCCCTTTTATGGTATCCAGACTGCTGGGATTAGGGTGGTGCCAATCTAATCAGTGGACTGATCCAGCAATCAGTCGCTCTTAATCCCAGCACTCTTAGTCCCAATACTGTGTCCTGAATCAATCACAGACTCTAAGTTCAGCTGCCTCCAAGAAAGCCCCACCTAAAGGTGCATGAGGTTTTCAGGGTGCATCCAGACACAAACCATGACAGAAATTATGAGACCAATGGTGGCAACAATTTCTGTGATGCTTTGGTTTCTATTTTTCTCTTCTCAGAATTTCTTAGTCCTTCTCTTTTCCTTTTGTCTTGTGCTGTATTGAAAGGGGATTCTTTTCCACTCCAAAAACTTTGATGCCAATAGAAAGTGTCACACAGGAGGTAACGGCATAACTTCCTGTTTTCTCTTTCCACCTGTTCTTTCCGTCACCTGGAGCTAAACACGTTTGCCCTCCGGCTCCTCTGTGATACCCCACCCAGAATTCTCTCTTGGCACACAGGCCTGGGTGCAGGCTCAGCTGCTGGTGGTAAACACAAGAGGACACAAAGAGGACTCTTTGATCTGTTCTTCCCACTCCACTTCCCTTCAACTGTATGTCCTTCTTTATCCTTAGAAAAGTAAATTTTAAAAAAATAAAAAGGCAAATTGACATATTTTATTTAAATCCCCAACAATCTAATACTTTGGAAAATAATTCTAATGCATATATATAATAGTGTTTTGATTAGGAAAGAAAGATTTCTGTTGTTCATCTTCACACGAAGGTTTGAACAAACCCAAAGAAATAATCTTTCTGCACATTAATGGTAAGCTTTGGAAGACAATAGTGTGGTGCCCCTGCAATTGATAAAGAACAAGTGATACTGTGTAGGAAAGGATAAAAAGGAAAGAAATGCTCCAATAAACAAATAACAAAGGATATGACACAAAAATTATGCAAGAAAAAATAAAGACAGGTGTGTGGACTTAGCAGTGTCATCGCCACTACATTTGGATAAAGTGAGTTTATGGTTTGTAAGGTTGGATACAGACAATTAAAATAGCATTATGTAGCAGAACTGTATTATTGAAGAGCTAATGAGAAATTTTGGCTAAAGAAATGACTTGTCAGCTGCCTAATAGGAACACTTTAATCAAGTCATGAGGATGGGCATGATTAGTAATGGAATAAAATGAGGCCATACAACACCTGATAGCAAGGAGAGCTCAGCATTACCTCTGGGCTTCTCCTCCAAGCTTTCCCATCACTGGAGTAAGATATTGGGTGCTCACAAATTAAAAGATGGATGGTTTATCTTGGCTGTTTCAGGGGATTCAGTCCGTGGTTGACTGGCTGCGACGCAGAAAAAACATGGTGGAGGAAATCTGCTCACCTAAAAGTAGAGAGGAAAGAGAGACAATGAGAAAGAGAGGAGTGAGAGAAAGAGACAGAGACAGAGAAACAGGGCACAAAAATAGGCCTTTCCAGGCCACACCCCCAGAAACACGCCTCTTCTGATCAAGCCCTGCCTCCTACCAGCACCTGCATCTATCAAGAGATCAATGGACCAATCCACTGCTAAGTGTGCCATCCTCATGATTCAATCAACTTCCAAAAGCCCCACCTTTGAACACATGCGACTTTGGGGGGATGTTTTAGATGTAAATCATGAAAGGTATAACCTGTTGACAATCATAGGGAAATATCCTGAAAATCCAAAATGAAGAGACAGAAAATAACTGGATGGAAGTCATCTCTCTGTCTCTTTTCCTTTCCATTGACTGATTTTAAGTTTTTATAGGGCTGGCAATGAAACCCAGGGCTTCACAAGTGCTGGAGAAGTGCTCTATCACTGGGATACGTGCCCAGCCCAGGCCAGCCATTTCATTCCACCCAGCCCTTCATCAGGGAGCGTAATCTCTCATCCAAAACGATCCTCAGAGAAACAGCCAGACAAATGTCTGACCAAATATCTCAGCAATACATGGCCCAGTTGATACATTAAATTAATCTTCACAAGGTTTATGTAGCAGATGAAATTGACTCTTACAAAGAGCCCAGCCTTACTGAAACAGCACCAAACATCACTGCTGTGTGTAGGTACCTCTGCATGGAATAAGGCATCACACACACACAGACACACACACACACACACACACGCACACACACGCGCACACACACACACATCAGGAACACTGGGCTTTTGTGTACCACCAGGAGGCAGTCATTAAATTCATACATCTTGTGGGTTCCAATTAAACAGCTGGTTCTTCTATGCTACTCTCATAATTAAAGACAGGTAGGAATCCCTGTTATAGAGGATCCCTAATGGTGACCCAGAGGAGTCACATGGGTTTCCAAAAGCCTGCCAGGTACCCTCCTGACTCTCCATTAACTTTTCCAACTTTCCCCACCCCGCAGGAATTCCCTTGTGCTGGCTCAGCAAGTCTCATGCAGTGAAACATCTGGGACGTGATTACAAATCCCAGTGCTTACAAAGGTCGAGGAGGGGACCTGCTGTGGCTGTCAGGAAGCTGTGCAGAATGTGACAAACAGAAAATGCTTCCAAAAGGACCCTTGGGTTGTTGTGCCCTGAGAAAATCATCACTCTGATGTTCTGTTTTCAGATTATTTGAGAAGCTGGTATTCTGGGTCCCTATCAGGAAAACCTCTTGATTTTCAAACTTCCTGATGCTTGCTGGGTATAGAAGTGAAAGATCTCAGACTTCCTAAGCACCTCTCTGACCACCACGTCCAAACTGCGGGCTACGGTTGTATGACTTCTATTTTAAGTGAACTCTGAAAAAATTTCAGGTTGTTCACAAAGTATTTTTTCATTCTAAAGTGAAAACTGAGAGTATGGAAAGTAAATGTAACTTACTTTGCTTCTAGTAAATCAATTTAATTCTGATGCTCAGATTCTATCCTGGTGAGTTAACAGGGAATTCCCTTATGGTCACTGCCAGTGTGCCAGTTGTCCCTTCTGAGGCCTGGCCAGCACTGTTGGGCACCACAAGACACACATCCTTGCCCCATCCTATCCCAAGGCTACATGAGAACACTCAGTCCTCACCCTTCCTCTCTGGATTTTTTTTTTTTTGTCTCTGTTTTGCTCTTTTTCCAAAGTCCTCTATGTCTTGTAGCTTATTCCATAGCTCGGGATGGTGAATCCTAGCTACCTGACTGAGAGGTGGGGCATATGAAAGAAAATGGACGTCATTGCAAAATGTAACATACGGACAAAAAAATTACCTTACCACATTTTCAAAAGTGGAACCAGGTTTAGAGTTCTACACCATACACAAGACCACAAGCTATACATTTCGTAAAACAGAGACAGATTCACAGTCTATGCAGGTTGAGCCCCGAAAAACAAGTTCTAAAATTCAGCACCCACACTCCCTTTCCTCCCTTCCTAGCTTCCAATCTAGCCAAGAGAGGCTCTCAGATGAGCCTTTAAATGAGTCTCTGTCTCTAACTCTCTCCATCTCTAGCTCCATTTTTACCTGTAGCTCTCTATTTCTATGTCCAATGCTATCTCTATCTCTCTCCAAGTCACAGTGGTATTCTAGGAAGTGGAAATGAATCTATCTCATGTCACCAAACCCAGACTCTCTGAGCTCCCAGTCAAGCTTACAGAGAAGATCAGGGGAACCATGTGATCCCCTTCCTACCATTCCCTTCCTGTCTAACACTCCAAGATGTGAGTCCTCTACTCAAGTCCCTATAAATCTGGCACCCAGCCAGTCTGACCTGAGACTGGAGAGCAGACAGGGCAGTTTGCTTCTCAGAGGCTTTAGGGAATATATACCCAGCCACCCACCCACACAGAAGAAGATGAGTGTCTAATCACCATGGTGAAAGGCAGGCAGTTTTTGAAGTGTTTGGCATTAGATGTGTTTGTGCGGTCACTGGGACATTGGAGAGGACCTGAGGCAGCAGGTGGGTGTTCCAGGAGTGCGAGCCATTTGCAATAGACCAGCATTCTTTGCAGCTGAGCTGTCTCATTCTCTCTGCCAAGACAGCCACGTTCCTCTCTTGCCCTGCCCCTCCTCCTCTCAGATGCTGACAGCTAGCAGGATGCCTGCTGTTGCCTCTTTCCCCAGATACACAGCACCCCATTTTTAGCTGGCGTTATTTTGCTGTTCAGTTAGTCACCGAATTTGGGAGCTTAAATATGCAATCTCCCCTCTAATGGAGAAAATAACAGGAAAAACAAACAACAGAAAAGATTCTTCCAAAAGCAGATGGAGCAAGATCTTGAAAATCAGCAGATGCTAAGACTGTTTCAGCCCCAAATCTCTGACATCATCCAGAATCCTTCAGCCAGCCACCGTGTGTGTGTGTGTGTGTGTGTGTGTGTGTGTGTGTGTGTGTGTTTCTGGGCTTGGAAGGAGACAGGGCCAGCTCTGCAGACAAGCCTCCCCTGCTCAACACCCCCACAAGTGCCAGCTAGGTTTGATGCAGCCCAGTCATGCTTTTCCTCCATTCCCCTCCTCTCTGGCTTCCACCCCCAGCCCAGCTCCCTGATCCAGCCCCTCTGTCCTCTGACCTTTCGGGCTCCAGGCCCTTGGCTCTGTGCCTGGGAAGGAAGGAGCAGAGACAGAAGCCTGCCCCAGATTCCAAGCCTAGTACTGACAGTCCCCCTGGGGGTTTTGGGGAGTTCTTTCTGTTACAATTCCAATTCTGAAAAGCAGTGTGCTCATAAATGGTTAGTGACAGCAAAACATAAACCTGAACAAGTGTTCTGTTGACCTGTGAGATGCTGAATTATCTGGGGGACAGAGACGAAGGATAAAGAAGAGAGTAAGTGAACAGAGAAACCTAAGAGAAATGAAAGGGAAAGGGGGCAGTGAGGCAAGGAGGCCTGTTGGCTTGAAGACAGATAAAGGACCAGGCAGAGGAAGGATCTGATATAGATGGATATAGACTGGTAGCTGTGTGCTGCCAAGAATCAAAGAAGAGGCCTGCAATGATCCACTCACAGCATTTGCCTTAAGTACTTTACTTGCATTAACTCATTTTGACCGTCTTCACAGCGCTGAGACCTCACTCTACTGTTAGAGGTGAAGTCCTAAGATAGAAGGTAGGCAGGAAAAATGACCCCATGAAGATAAGCAGGTCCCAACTGCAGAACCTGAGAAAATACAGTGCCAACTGAGCAGGCAGAGCCCAGGGCACCATGGAATTCACTGCTAATCAATAGACCCTGACAGGAGACATTATCCTGGATGATCTAGAAAAGCAAAGGTCCTTCCAAGTGACAGAGGGAGACAGGAATTGCCGAGAAGTTGTGACCACAGAAGCAGAAGCTGCCAGCTTTGACAATGAAAAAAGATTGCATTAAATCTGTATAACAGTTGTGGGAGTATGGCCATTTTCACAATGTTGGTTCTTCCTAGCCAAGAGCAAGGAATATCCTTCCATTTTCTAATATCCTCTTCAATCTCCTTTTTTAGAGTAGTATAATTTTCAGCATATAGGTCTTTTACATTCTTACTTAGGTTGATTCCTAAGTATTTAATTTTTTTTAGATGTTATTGTAAAGGGTGATACTTCCATAATTTCTCTCTCAGTGAGTTTCTTGTTTGTGTACAAGAATGCTATTGATCTTTGTGCGTTGACTTTGTAGCCAGCTACACTGCTGAATTTGTTGCGTATTACTCAGCTATGAAGAAGGATGATTTTAAGGCCTTCATAAGTAAATGGAGACAATTTGAGACTATCCTCATTAGTGAAATAAATAAGAATCATATTTATATATATCACATTGTGTCTCTAGTATAAAAAGTAATAAGGAATGTAGGAGTAATAAAACCCAAAATATGTAATTGCTACTGTAAAAAAGAGAGGAAAAGAAAGTGCTCTAAAGGATATAATTGCATGTATGTTTAAGTGTGTAAGATGAATGACCATATTACTGTTTTTGTTAGATCATGGAGCAAACAGTCTCATTGTTTGTGTACTTTGTACGTTTTAACTTTGTAACTTGAACAACTATTTATAAGATGACAGTATGTAAGTAATCAAGTAATGATTTCTTAGTACTTTTTGTTCTTTTCTTTTTTTCCCTTGGAATTTTGTATTGTTGCTACCCTTTTTTCTGTTTTTTGTTTTGTTTTTAAATAAAAATTTTTAAAAAGACAGTGAAAAAAGAGCCCTAAACTGGAGACTGGGGCCAGTCTTTGGCAGTTGGAAAAGACTGGAAAAATAATTCTCCCCTCCCAAAAGCCATACAGCTGTGTCTGTGGCTCCATAATAGCCAAGTGAGGCCCACGGAGTCTCTGCCCTACAGAACTCTAAGATAACAGATGTGCTTTCAAACACTCAGTGTGTGGTAACATATTAAGAGTGGCCACAGCAAAATCACACACCCTCTGGTTCATAAACAGAGAAAGAGGCAGCTTCAAAGTCCAGACTTCTTACCAGCAACACCTTTCTACTACCTTACGCTTTTCTAAACCCATAAAACAACACACATACTGCTTTATTTTTTTAATTTTATTTTAAAAGAAAACAAAACAAAACAAACAAATAGAAAAAAGGGTAGCAACAATAAAAAATGCCAAGGAAATAAAAGAAAAGAACAAAAAATACTGAGAAATCATTACTTGATAAGTTACTGGGTAACTTACATTCTGTCATCTTGGAAATAGTTGTTCAAGTTAAAACATACAAAGTACACATTCAAGCAATGATACTGTTAACAGTTCTGCTCCATGATATAACAAAAACAGTAACATGGTCATTCATCTTACACACTTAAACACCCATGCAATTATATCCTTTAGAGTACCCCCTTTTCCTCTCTTTTTTACAGTAGCAATTACATATTTTGGGTTTTATTACTCCTACAGTTCTTATTACTTTTTACAGTAAAGATACAATGTGATATTTATAAATATGATTCTTTTTTATTTCACTAATGAGGATAGTTTCAAGTTGTCTCCATTTTCCTATGAAGTCCTCAAGATCATCCTTCCTCATAGCTCAGTAATATTCCACTGTATAAAAATACCACATCTTTTTCATCCACTCTGTGGTTGATGGGCATCTTGGTTGTTTCCAAGATTTAGCTATTACAAATTATGCTGCTATGAACATGGGTGCACATATATCACTGTGATATGATCTTTTCAGTTTTTCTTGGAAAATACCCAGGAGGGGAATAGCTGGGTTGAATGGAGCTTCCAGTCCTGGTCTTCTGAGAATTCTCCATACTGATTTCTTCAGAGACTCAACAACTGGGATCTCATATTATTGAAAAGTTTCTGCACTTCAAAAGAAATCACCAGCAGAGTGAAAAGAAAACCCACAGAATGAGACAGAATTTTAGCCAGCAACCCCTCAGAGAAAGGACTTATATCAAGAACATATAAAGAATTGAAAAACATCAAGACCCCCAAATTCAAAGACCCTCTCCAAAAATGGGCATCTGAGATGAACACACAGTTCTCAGATGAAGATATACAAATGGCAAATAAATACATGAAGAAATGTTCCCTATCACTGGTCATTCGAGAAATGCAAATTAAAACAACATTGAGATATCATCTCACACTGGAAAGAATAGCTGCCATCAAGAAATCAACTGATAACAAATGCTGCTGAGGCAGCGGGAAAAAGGAACCCTGCTCCACTGTTGGTCGGAGTGTAGACTGGTGCAACCACTACACGTACTGCTTTAGAATAGTTCCATCAGCAGTTAACTTCAGTCTGGTCCCTGCCCCTTATATAGCACATGTATAATATTTTTAATAAGAACATAATTACACACTCCGCTTTACTGCAAGTAGATTTTGGATTAAAAAAAATAACTAAGACCCACAGATTTAATTCATCCTTAACGATTGTGTTTTATGTAAGGAGCTGTCCTTATAGATGGAAGCCCAATTTGTTCAGTCTTAAGGGCTTTCCTGTTTTGTTTTGTAAACAAATCGCAGCCTTGCTAGGGCAGGCACCTGGGTCTTCATCCCGGTTTGGGGTGGCATCTGGGGGTAGAAATTGACACAAAGCCGGGCCTCTGTCCCGCCCACTCTGCTACGGCCAATCAGCTCGCGGGCACCGCCCCCTCCTCCTGCTGCCCGAGACTGTCCAGGTCCAGGGCCTCTGGTCCGCGCCCAGCTCCTTCTCCGCAGAAAAGCTCCTTCCCCTTGGGGACCGCTGCTGTCGCCCCTCGCTAGTCCTGTCTGCTCTGACTCGCGCTGCAGGCAACAGCGGGCCGAAGGGTGAGTGGGGACCAAAGATGACGTCTGGACCAGAAAAGGCCTGCGGTGACGAAGGCCACAGTGCGGGGGGTGGGGATGGGAGGCGGTGTCCAGGAGCGCGGAGGTGGTGCGGCTGGCGGGAGGGCGGATGGGGGCTCTGAGTGCCCCTGGGGTGGAAGAGATGTTCGGGTGGGGCTCTGCCCTCCCTCCCTCCCTCCTTCCCTCTGTCGCTTCTCTGTCTCATCTCCGCAGCTCCAGATGCATTGCATTATTGCCCCTGCTTGGCTGGAGGCGGACGACCCCCTATTTTCTTGTTATGTGGCTTGCACTGGGCAGGGAGTTATTGGGATCTATCAAAGGTGAGGGTGAGATGAGGTTTCTCACCTGCATGAGATTCGGGATTGAATTCTGCTAAAAGGGCCCAGTCAGTTTACCCCCCACCCCTGCCCCTGGTAAAAGCCCAGCCTTATGAGTGCTGCCCCACGGGCTGTGACCCCATCTGGAGAGGGCAGGGAGGTGGTGGTGTGAAACAAACAGCCTGAGATGGCCTTCGAGTTGGCCCAACCTGCAGGGGAGGAGAAGGCCTCAAATATAACACAGGGAAAAAAAAGATCTTTGTCAAACTGGATACTCACGGAAGCTTGGAAGAAGTATAGATCTTAACTAGACTTGAAAAGCAAATGTCTCCATCCTGACCAGCCAGCTATCTGGCTGTCCTTTCATTTTCCAAACTAGTGATTAATTGATTGATTGTATTTCAATACTGTACTTTCTTTTTACCTGGTTTTGCTTTTTTAAAAATTTACAAATAAAAAGAATATACGACATCAAAGAGCAGACCTAAAGATAATGAAACGAATGCTTGACCGTCTTGTAGGTCAAGAAATAGGTCATTGCAGTACCTTAGATGACATAATGGGGAAAGGCGAATCACTCTTTTTCCTTCCCTAAGACAGGACATCTGTCAAAATTTCTTGCTGTGATCATTCCCTTGCTTTTCTTTACACTTGTGTCATCTGCGAGTGTTTTTATGTGTTGATTTTTATTTTTTACGTTCATACTAACAAACGTCATTCTGTACATATTCTTAAATTTTGGAGACTTGTTGCTTCTTTAATTTTCATTGTTTATAATTTATTTTTTCCATTCCAATGCTCATAGGCATTTATGTTATCTAAGGAGATGCATGACTATGTGACAAATTGCTCCCAACACCTAGCAAATTAAAGCCAGAAAAACCCAAAGCAAACAAGAGAGAATTCCATCTCTTGCTGTTATCTCTGTTTCTGCAGATCAGGAATGCAGAGGGTGGGGTCACTGAATTCAGCTCTGTCCCAGGCAGCTAGTGGGGGGTAAGATGCTGGCTGAGGCCTGAGTCCTCTCTAGCATAGGAGTGACTCCAGACTCTAACAGAGCCCCTGGCCTGGCACTGGGCTGAACACACCAGTTCTTTGTCACCTGGACTTCGGTATGAAACTGGCCACTCGTGGCAGCGAAGTGAAGGCTCCCAGATAGAAAGTCTGTGACTACAGATTCTTCTTGTGGCCTCATCTCAAGAGTGACAATCCATCATTCTTGCCATTTTCTATTCATCAGAAGCGAAGCACTAGGTCCAGCCCACACTATAAGAGAGAGAATTTCCCAAGGACGTGAATGCATGGAGGTGGAGACTACTAAGGGACATTTTAAAGGGTCCTTACTACCAAGGACACAGCAGGAAACATTATTTTCTAACATCCTTGTATACGTGCACAGAAGTTTCCCTGGTGGATACATCTTGGTTTAAAATTGCTGGGTTATATGATTTGCATATACTCAACTTTATCAGTTCATTTCCAGGCTATTTCAAAAACGTGGAACTAATTTGCACTGTCTCCAGCAAGGAATGAGCATTCTTATTGCTCCACTTACTTGCCCTAAGTTGGTTTTGCCAAATTTCATTTTTAGTCAATCTGAAGGAATAACATTCCACTGGTATATATGTAGTAACTTTTACATGTACATATAGATATAGAGACAAATACATTTGCATCTAACTGTGAATTGATACTGGCCTGTAATTATCATTTTTATACTATTCTTATCTGATATTTGTATCATTATTAATTAATGAGTCATATACTTTGGTGTTTCATGGAAGAAGTTTTGCAAGATTGGAATAACCTGGTCTTTGAATATTTCTTCAAATCATCTAGAAAATCCTCCAGGTTTAGCATTTAAAGATTTTTAACTTGTTGTTTCAATTACTTCAATGATTACAAAACTATTCAAATTTTCATATCACTGTTGGTAAATCTATACATACACATGTGTTCACTATACAAAGGGTCAATCCCAGACCTTGTACACACAAGACAAGAGCTAATACAGCTGTTGCTGACTTTAAATCTTTCCAAATCTTTGCCTTAAGTACACATGTAGTACACATGTAGTAAATTTAACTTTTTAGAAATATTCTCGATTAAAAATATATATTATTTGACAATTTGTAACTTCTCATCAAATAATTTAATCCATTTATATTTATTGTAACTGCTAATGGAATTGCTTATTCTAGCATTATATTATTTTCTTTAATCCTTTTTGTCTTTTTCATTCTTTTCCCTTTTTTTTTTTCCTTTTTTCATTTCCTCATTTTTTTCTTCCTCTTATTTGGCAGTTAGATTATCTGAGTCAAATGTTTTGGGAATATTCTAGTTTTATTACACATTTAATATTTCATGAGATTCTCAACTTTTAGAATATTTAGTTCTTTTTATAATGCACTTAGCATATTTAAATTAAGTAAGATTGGTTGTCAGTACTTCAATCCTAACTCTTACCATAAATGTCAGATGTTTATTTTTATTACTGGATAACATCAGTGCTTGATTTTCCAACGTATTTACCAATATAATTGCTCATAGATCTTTCTTTTAATGCAATGTTTAAGTATACCTTACTTATAATAAAGTTCACTATCTTCAGTGTAGAAATCAACAAATTTTGTGTATATAGAGTGAGGTCAGGATATTGATTATTTCCTGCAGCTGAGATGACCTCTTTCATCATCCCAGTTTCCATTCTCGAAGTCATCATATATTGGTACAATCCCGATCTTCTCATTAACTGACCCAGAATTAACTATTCTTTGTGTTTGGTTTGTTAAATGCAACTTCAGGCCTATGAGATTCATTCTTACATTAGCATACAGCAGTAATTTGTTCTTTTTCCTTTTTTCTGTAGTAGTACCATGTTGGGTAAATTCATCACAAGTTATTGATCTATCCTATTGATGGACATCATTTTCTAACTTTTTCTTAGGCTATTACAAATAGAAATGATTTGATTACAGGATATATATTCTACAAAACATACATCTAATCAGCATAAATAATTTCAAACAATTTTGCAAAATGATGATAGTAGTTCATCCTCCCATCAGAAATGTATGTGTGTTGTAGTAGCTTCCAACCCTGCTCAGCGTTTTGTATTGTTACTACAATTAATTTTAATCATTGAGATGGATATAGACATCTTAATGGCATCAATCTGGTGACGATCATGTTAGTATATATTCATGTTCATATTGACCATTTGAATTTCATCTTTTATGAAATGTTTGTTCATGGTATTTGCTCATCTGAGGAAAATTAATGGGAGTTACTTCTATTTAATTTTGCAAAAATTTTAAAATATGTTCTGAATATGTACATACATCCTTTGTTGTGTTTGTTGATGAGTTGCAAGTGTAATATCCCCTTCTAATCTGTGGGATGCGTTTTCACTTTGGAAATGATATGTCCTAATACAACTTCTTAATGCAACATTCATAATATCTAATTTTTATAAATAAATATAGACAATTAGCAGTGAGTCCTATTTAAGAAAATTTTGCCTTATCCCTTGATCAAAAAAAATATTTATCCTGTGCTTGTTTTGTCATTCACATTTAAGTTTATAATTCATCTCAAATTATTTTTGTGTATGTAGCAGGAAATGTCAGCCAGGATTAAATTTTTATGCAGATATCTAATCAATTAAGTGTTATTTACTGAAAAGGCACCTGGACACTGTAATATTACATTAGTTACTATATTGTAAAATAGCTAACCATACATATGTGAGTATATTTTGGACTTTGTTTAGGATTTTTTATATAACTTTATTGAGTGATATTAATCTCTAGCTTGCAATGTGCTCATCAGACTTTTTGATTAAAGTTATGCTGAGAAATGCTTCTTTAAAAGAATTTTTGTAATATTTGAATTACATTTTTCTCAACTGTTTAGGAAAGTTTATCACAGAAATGCTTCTGTGTCTAAGTTTTTTTAGAGAATTTTTAAATATTTGCTTTAAATTTCCTTAATAGATAAGATTATTTGTACATTCTATTTCTTTTTGCCATTTTCAGTAAGTTTTACAAGAATTTGAAAATCTACCTAAATTTATCAGATTTATTGGCATATGGCTAGTTATACACAACACTACTTTATTATCTATTTTATGTCCTCTGAGACTGTAATAAATACCACATTTTTATATCTAATAGTAGTCTCTCTGTCTCTCTGTCTCTGTCTCTCTCTGTCTTTCTCTCTCCCCCTTCTTGCTTTCTTCTTCTCTTTCTTTTCCCTTTTTACTCTTTATTGATCACTTTCACTTTGGCTCATTAACGCTTAACTTCGTGTTTTTGAATTTTAAAGGATTTTCAAGTTTTGAATTTTTGCTTGTTGGTTTAATGTATCCATTCATTTATTTTCTTTAGTTTTAATTTTTTGTTCTTTTTCTAATACCTTAAGCCAGAAGTTTACATACTTTACTTTCTGCATTTTCTCATTTACTAACATAAAAATTTATAGCTACTATTTGTCTCAGTAATTGATTTTACTGCCTCCCACCAATTTGATACTATCTTTTAATTATTGTTAAACATTTTTTCTAATTTCTATTATGACTTCTCTTATTTAGAAACATATTCATCAATTTCCAATTTGAAACTTTCTAAATTGTAACTATTGATATCTATTTTTATCCCATTATTATTAGAGGATATATACTCTATGCTTTTGAGTTTCTTAAGACTTGCTTTATCCAAAACAAGTGGTCTCTGGAAAAATATTTGAGCTGCACTGGAAATATCTGTATCCTGTTATCAGTAGTACAGGTGTACCGTATACACTGGTCAGGTAAAGTGTGATAACTGTTTTTCAGATCTTATGTATCTCTACTGATTTTTTTGTACTTGTTTGATCAGATTATTGGGAAAGATATATTTCAATCTTTACGTTTATGGATTCATACTACTAATTATTATTATTAACTTTGTTTTATAAATTGTGAATTTACGTTATTAAGATTGCAGCTTAGAATGGTCAAGTTGCTCTGTGGAATTAATCTTTTATCACTGTGAAAAACCCTTTCTATCTCTATGTGGTAGCACTCACTGCAGTAATGTTTGCTTTGCCTGCTGTAAAAATAGCCTCACAAACTTTCTTACGATTAATTTCTTAAGACTTTTCCCATTTTTTCCTTTTGTGCCTAGTCAGCTTCCTGTCATTATAATATAGATTACTGAGATAATCAACTTATAAAAAGAGTTTACTTTGATTCATAGTTATGGAAGTTTCAGACCATTATCAATTGGATCTTTTGCTTTTGTGCCCAAGGTGAAGCAGCATATCTGTTGTGTACAGCAAAGCAGTGCTTTTCACGTTAGGGCCAGGATAAAAAAGGGAGAAAGAGGACAGAGTATGGTTCCACTGTCCCCTTAATCAGCAGATCCCCCAATAAACAAAGCCCTCACACAAGCCCTCACCTAAAGATTCTGATTTTCCAATAGTACCACCCTAAAGAATAACCCTTTTACCTCCATGAGTTTTCAGGGGATATTTAATTAACTTTAAGCAACTTACAACTTCTGTTTATGCATATTTCTGCTTATTCATATTCATTTCTGTTATTTATTCATTGAAAGTGTTACTCTTTTAAGCAAGTTTTGTCTTCTAGAGTGACTTTAAAAATCCATGTACACTGAAGAAGTTTATTGATTAGATGGCATCTTAGTTCGGGGTGCTGTAACAAAAATACCACAGACTGGGTAGCCCAAGCCATAGACATTTATTTCTTATGGCTCTGGAGGCCAGGAGGTCCAAAATAAAGATGGCAACAGATCCAGTGTCCAAGAAGCCACTTTCTCACTGTATTTCCACATGGTCATGAGAAGGAATTTTAATCCCTCTTTCATTTTGTAAAGATATTAGTGGAATCATGGAATCAATGCTAATGACTCATCCAAACCTAGTTGCCTCTCATAGGATCCAATTCTAAATACCATTTCCATGGGGGATAGGATTTCAACATGTGAATTTCAGAGGGATACAAAGGCACAAACCATAACTTTCGGGTTTATACCTACCGTTTTGTGGGGTTTTTTTTTCTCATTGTTTTATCTGTTCTTTTTTTTTTTTTTTGCTCAATTTCAACTCATTCTATTTATTTTGAGGGGGTTATAAAGTTTTTATTACTTGTACTAGTTATAACAGGTATTGCAGTTTATCTTACTTATTGCAGTCTACCATAAATTATTTACAAATTCCAAAACAATACAAAACTTTAAACTAATTTACCCCTATTAACCCCATTTCTAGCTATGCTATTGATGTATATTTTGTATGTGTTTTATATCCCAGAAGACATTATATTTGTGGATTTAAATAGATAATATTTACTTGTGTTTGTGCATTATTTACTTTTTTTCTAGTGTTCACTATTTCTCCCTACTCTGCTATTGCTTTTCCCTGGAATGATTTTCCCTCAACCTGAAAAAAATTTTTAGCAGTTCTGATAAAGTATTCTGCATTACAGATTCTCTCTGATTGCATGACTGAAATGAATTTCATTTTGCCTTCATTTTTGAGGGATATTTTTGCTGTGCATAGGAGTCTAGTTGGCAGATTTTATCTTTTTTATTTTTAGAAATTACATTATGTTCTTGTTTTCATCACTTCTTTTGAAAAGTCAGCTGTATTTTTGTCTCTTTGAATGAAAGTATACTTTATCTCTGGCTGCTTTTCATATTGTCTATGAATACGGTTTTCAGCAGTATGGCTATGAGATGTCTTGTGTACAGATTTCTTTATGTTTATTCTGTTTGGAGAATGTAGGATTTTCTAGATTTGGGACTTGACATTTTTCATTCCTTTTGTAGATAATTTGCACTCATTAATTATTAACAAATTGCTTGTCTTTAATTTTCTTTCTGTTTTCTCCATGGGACTCATACTAACACCACAACTTTGCACTATGTGCAATAATTCTATTCTGCTCTCACTATATCATTTAGTCTCTGTATCCATCATCATGTTTTCTTCCTTCTGTATGGTTTTTGATATATTCTACTGATCTTTGTTACAGTTCAGCAATTCTTTGGTCCTCTATATCTAATTTAGTATTAATGTCATCTCTTAGATTACTAATTTCAATTATTCTTCTTCATTTTTGAAATTTCCATTTTATCTTATAAGTTTATGAATTTTAACTCTATACTGAAATTTTCCAGCCTTGTGATTGTTTGAACATATTAATTGCAGTGGTTTTAAGTTGCTTGTCTAACAGCTCAAATGTCAGACCCACTTGTGACTCTATTAATATTATCCATTGTTTTTCTTGAGTTTTTGGTAACTTGTCCTGCTTTTTAACCTTCCTCTTAACTTTTGACGGAACGTAGACTATTGTGGATGAAGCATTTTAAAAGTTCTGGCAATGTAATTTTCTCTCAAGAGAACTGAGAGTGTGGTACAGACACAACACAAGCAGATGGCTTTCATAAGATCAAGGTTAGTTTTAGGGTTCGTTAGAACTAACCACTTCAGATGTGATCTTTTCCTGAGAACGTAATCCTTATAGCTAAAGTGTGACTTTACATGCCTTGAATTGTTATGTGTCTACTGAAATTACAGCATTTGTATAAAAGCTTTTTTCTTTCCTGGGTTTTAGATTCTACTATTTTATTTTCAGACCAATACAGTTACTGAGATGAATGCTTTACTGTTTAGCCTTTGGCTATTAGTGTTTTTTCTGCAAGATTTCTCGAGGTCTTTTCTTGTCTATAGCATAGGAGTCACCCAGTGACATAAGGGGAATTGGTATACAGATTTTTAGATTTAATTCTCTGAAGTTCCTTCATGTTAGAAATTTTCCCCTCAGAGCTTCTGTTGATTTAGTAGTCTTGCACCAGTAATGCTGACACTTTCTGTTTGGTCTCAGTTACTCTGAATTATGAATGGAAAATATCTAAAAGGAAATGTAATAAAGAATACAGAGCCCATGTTTTGAGTTTTCTTTCTCACAAGGACTATGCCTCCTTAAGTCTCTTCCAAAGGCCTTCAGCTGTTTATTTTTTAGATTCTTCAGTTGCTTCCTATATTTTGTCCACATTCATTCCTGTTCTCAGGGGAAGAACTGTTCTAAACAGATTATCTAAGTGCAGAACTGGAAGTCTCTCACCACTGTCTTACATTTAAGATTATTTTTCTCAGATCATCTTCCTTTTCCTTAAGATACATTCTTTAGAATTTCCTGTAATATGGGTATTTTGAAAATAAATTCTCAAATTTGTTGCTTTTAATATGGCATTTCTGAAGACTTACAGAAGATAGTATGCTAGATACAAAATTCTAGATTGCTTCTTTTCTTACAATAAGTTGAAAAATATTATCATCCCATCTTTTTTTTTCTTGTCTGCTGAGAGGGCAGTGGGGATTTTAACCATCAGGTATTTGTAAGTGATCTGTTCTCTCCACACCATGAATACCTTCTATTTTTTGCCCCTCACTCTGCTTTAGTATCTTTGATTACTAAATTCACTATGATACACTTAAATGAATATTTTTAAGTTTATCTTCTTTGAATATTGTTAGGCTTTCTGCATCTGAAGACTGGAGTCTTTCAAGAACTTGGGAATATTTGCAATAAACATTTTTTCCAGTAATGACTTTTATAATTTATCCCCCTTATCCATTTAAAGATAACAGCGGACCAAGACACAGGTTATCTCTTGTTGCTGTACCCATGATATCCTCTGCCCTGACTCATATTATACATATTTTTAGATTGTAGATTAATTATGAATAATTTCCTCTAATACAATGAATTTTTATTTTGAACTATTCTATTTCAATTATTATATCTTTCTAGTTCTGTTTGATTACTATGCAAATATACTTACTTATTTTCTGCTCGTTTCCAAGTTTCTCTTTTATCTTTCGAACTTTTAAACAACATGGTTATTTTACATTCTGTACCAAATAATTCTGTTATCTGAACTCTGCCTGTTTTTGGTATCTTTCATTTGTAATGGCTTTCGTTCAACTCAGTATTTTGTTTCCTTGAGTATTATGTGATGTTTGTGATTCTCATTATGAACTGCTGCTTTCATGGAGAAATTTTTTGGTAAAAATTCCTTCTGATTGCATTGTGTCAGTTACTTTCTGTCTTGTTGCTAAGACAAAACGCCTGACACCTAAAATTAAGGAAGGGTTTATTTACCTCATGGTTTGTGGAGGTTTCAGTCCCTGATTGATTACCTCCAGCAGAGTGACGTGCAGCAAACAGACAACAGTTCATGGCAGTGGGTGATGTCAGAAGCAGCAATAGCCAAAAGGGGAAGCAAGCTTGTTTCCCTCACTTACATTTGATGAAGGATACATCCCGGCTCTAGACAATGAGCCAATCACAAACTCCAGATTCAGCCACCTCTGAAAAGCCCGCCCCCATTGCCGCGTGAGGCTTTGGCAGACATCTAGACACAATCCATATCATATTGAAATTAAGGGTGTTTTCTTTCCCGGAACTTATCTGTATTTGCTTCTACCTAGTGGAAACATTACCAAAATGGAATCCCTTCAAATTAAATTATTTGCTTAGAGTTTTCAATCTCTAGAAGTAGTATGCATTCAGATTGCAAACTTATAAGGGTAACTGATATGACTGTTTATCAAGTCTCAGAGTTATTTTCCCCTTCACTCTCCAGCAGGGCTAAGAGAAGCATGCTGCCTTGATTTCTTCCATGTTAGATGTGTTGGACAATTTATTTTTTATTTACCTTTTCCCTTATCAGTACTCCTTTGAGGTCTGATCTTTTTGCACAAGTGTTCTTTTGAGTTACATCTTTTTATGTGAGCCTTGTCCCAGTGTCCTAGACTATTCATTCCACTGATTCATCACCCATATGTTTTGCAAGATTTTGCAGAAATACCACAGGGAAAGCTAGCTTTTGTGTTTGTTTTCTTCAGTGTTTCCTGGTTTTAATTTGTTTTTGTCTTTGCAGACCTCTCGCTGTTCTATTGTCCCATTGATGCATTAATAATATTTTATATGTATTATTTCACCAGTAATTTGTTTTAGGGCATCTAATCAATTACATTTCTAAAACCAAAATATTATTTTAATACTTTAGTAAAAGTATTTGTATGGGGACCTATACATCAATATATCATAAAAATGGTTTTATGAATTTTCACAGACAACACACCGTTGGTCCAGTACTTAAAGTCATTAAGAAAACAGCAACAATAGCCTAGAACATACCCCTCTTGTTCCATCACTGCCTTTCCCACAGGAAATATTATTCTTAATCTCAAAGATTAGTTTTACCTTTATAAAATGTGTGTACATATACTCCTACAAAATGTAACATTTGGTTTCTTACTTCTTTCCCTCTATAGCATGTTAGTGAAATTCCACCCTACTGGATATAATCTAAATCAGCTCATTCTCATCATTGTAAACTATTCACTGTAAGTAAGGCTCTAATTAAACGTGTTGGGGGTACATGACAGTGGAGACCTGGGTGGACTTGTGGATGAAAAGCAGAAAGGGCATTATCTAGGTAACTACTTAGGTTTACATGAGTGTTGCCACTTTGAAGAATTCTAGTGCATGTCTTTTAGTGAACATGTATATGCATTTCTATCAGGAATAGACCTAAGAGTGCTATTATCAAATGGTCTAACTTTAATTTCAAAATTATACTTTGAACATCTTTTCAATGCAACATTTCTTAAGAGAAAAATTACTGATCCGCATTCCTCCAATTCCAGAAGTAGCCAGTATGTTATTTTTTAGGCTTCAGTAAACATAAATATGCATAATTGTAGTTCTTTGCTGCACAAAGTAGGAACACAAATTTTCAATGAAAATACATCCTCCAGGGAATTCCTCAAAGTATGAATTCAGCTTTTCTTTTTAAAGAACTGCAAAATAATTTGCAATATGAGTTTTTAATAAACTGTTCATTCATTCACGTATTGCTGAGTACTTATGGGACTTAATGTTGAAAAAGTCATTTCAATGCTTTCAGGATTTCATGGCTATTTCCCTTACTGACTTACTCAAGGTTACTCCGGGCAGAAAACTGGACATAAAGAAATTCAAGGGGAAAACACAAGGTAGGACCTGGTCAGCAGTAAAGACAGAAGCAAACGTCAGATCTGCCCTTGATTAAAGTCGATCAGCACTAGGAACCGAGTTCAGGAATCCCGCACACTGGCAGAAATCATGTGCATAGAGAAGGCACTGCCGGCTGTTGGAGCCAGGGATTTCGTCCAGTTTCTTTAGTTGATTACATTTATTTATTTATATTACAAATTATACAAATTTCTGTTGAAATGTTAATGACGTCCATAAAGAAAAATACCTATGGGATACATAAATACTTGTGAATAACCCAATTGTCTGAAGTAATGGATTCTAGTACTTAAACATACAGTTTCTATCTAATGTCCTTGTTTATGCAAGCTTATAAAAAGATTTCGAATTTTTCTTTCAAATATGCGAGCTATTTTAATATAGCACAAACGTTTACTTCATATATATTGAGAGAGGGAAAGCCCCTAATTATTCCCGATCAGTAGATAGAGATTTAACCCATTCTTGATAATAGTTATGTACTATTTTACACCAAGGTTTAACATCAAGCTGCTCCCTTGTTAAAAAGTCTAGTTTTGTTTTGTTTTTTAACAAATTGTTCCACTGTACTCACAAGGTGAATGTCGGGGTCTCTGTCAGGGTTTTGGGACCAAATCTTGGGGTAGAAACTGACAAAGCTTGGGCGCTGGGGTCTAGGGGCCCAGTAAAGCCCCGCCTCCTCGGCAGCGGCCAATCAGCAGCCGGATCCGCCCCCTCGCAGTCTGCACTGCAGCGGGCTCTCTGCTCTTCGCCCCCATCTCCACATCCCCCGGCCGCCGCCTGGCCCGCCTCCCGCTTGCTTCTCAGCGGAGGACTCCCTTCCCCTCCAGAGTAGCCGGGTGTGGGTGTGGAATCGCTGGAAGCACGGTGAGTCTTGCCCAAAGATGGTTCCTGAGCTGCAGGCCCAGGCAGACCGACGGAAGTAGGGCGGCTCGGTGGGGAGAACCGTAGCCCCCAGCTACGGATTCTAGGCCTGAAATGCTTGCACCCAAGAGATAAGAGTCCTTCTCATTGAATCTTGGAGGCTTCCCTGCTGTCTCCCCATCTCTGGGGTCCCTGCTTGTCTCTGTCACTTATTTATTACGTGCTAAATCTCTTCTGGAGTTCAGCCACGGAGACTAATGTCTCTGCCCCTAGAAAGCGTTTTCCATTATGCCATGTTACCTATGCAAGTGAATAGAATTTATCAGATGCCGACATTTTATCACTTGTGCTTTGGTTAGCTCGTTCTATGTGTCTCTGTGCCTGTCTCTCCCTTTAAAAAATAAAGTTAGAGTCCATTTTTGCACCAAATCTCACGCCTGCCCCTCTGCACCCTTCACGATAAGTTGACGTGTCTTCTTCTCATGTATCTGTTTGCCCTGTGAGTACTCTCAGCGTATGCGTTTTCGTTCACACTTTATTTTCATGAAAGTCATTATGACGATTTAATCGGTGGCGTGCTGCGCATCCTGGCATTTCGGATCGGTTGGGCAGGGCAGACCTCCAGCTGTCCTTCAGCTGAGGAAACAAGGCCAGAGAAGGAACAGAAAGTAAAGGAGGGGCTCACTGTCTCTCTGCCCTTCGCCTAGCCTAGCGGGATCCTGAATCCAGGTTCTGTGGGTTTATGTCTTAGTCTCTACCTGAGCCCTGGGCAGAGCCGGCCTCCTCTCCGGACCTGACGGACCTGGACCTGACGGATGGATGCTCATAATCCTCAGATTGGAGGAGTGTTGAAGGCAGATGAGAAAGGACGTGTGACTGAGACGCAATTAGGACTGAAAGTTTTGCATGTTTCTAGACTTGAAATATTGAATCTTAGGATGACTTGCATATTTGCTGTACTTAGTAAGCACCTATGTATTCATATTAGGGCATATATTATATGCCAGGCATTAAGAACAAGTCTTAACCCATCTACGTTGAGTCTTAAATAAATCCGTAATGCAGATATAAGTTTTATCATCCCTGTTTTACAGGAGAATGAAGTAACTTGCCCAGAGTCAGCCAGCTGGTGACTTTGGGTCCAATCCCTCTGGTGAGAGTCTGAATTCTCACCATTACACTACTCTGCATTTCGCATTCTGGAAGGGAACACCTGTCACCTCAGTGAAGTCACCTTATAAAGAAGGGACAGGCAGTTTGAGGGAGGAGCAACCCAAAGGGAAGAAATGGGGTTTCAACTGTACACTGCATAAGACGTCTCAGCCACCCATTGCTTGTTTGAAATCTATTATTTTCAACTTACAAAAGGCTCACCTGTAATTAAAACAATGCAATCAATGAAGAGTGTCACAAAGACTGTGACCCCCTTGTTCCTGGCATTAAACACAAGCAGGCAGAAATGTATTCTTCCCTTCTCCCTGCATAAAACAGATAGGGGTCCCTTTATATAAAGTCTATTCGACAATTTCTACAATCCGTGTTTTTCCATGGCCTGTGCCTCCTAATGTGAGATTTAAGCTCTTCCTAAAAAGTGCTGAGTGCACGGATGGTTTCTATGGTAATTTATTCAGCCCATTCCTTAGTAATGGGCGTGGTCAGAGACATTCGTGCCTTTAATAAAACAGCCTTGTAGATTGCTAAGGAGGCAAGGCCAGGTTCCCTACCCCTCTGCAGTGCCGAGCCACCACCGGGGCTGGCGACACAAAGAAGAGCCGTCCCCTGCCAAGCGCCGCCCCCGGGTTCCCACTCCCGCCCGGAGGAAGTGGGGAGGAGGGGACTCCTCGGGACCCTCCTTCCCGGCTCTCGCTGTTCCCCCGGCTCGCGTAGCTCTCGGCTCGCCCTCGGGGTCAGAGCTCTGCAGGGAGGCCCCTGCCCCGGCACCCGCGAGCACCTGGCAGCCCCGGTGGACACTGCGAGGTGACTCGGTGAGTGGCCCCTTCCGAAGATCTAGCGGCCTGGGGCGGAACGGCGCTGAGGAGCCGGGCCCGGGGGTGGGGGGTGGCGGGAATGGGGCGGCGGCTGCGGGGCGGATGGGGTGGGGCAGAGGGCGGGGAGAAGGGAGGCGCTGCGGGCCTGGGTCCACCCGGGCAGCCGGGGCGTTTTGTGTCCGCCTCGGCCGGTGATTTTTCTCTGCTCCCTCCCGGGTGCCGCACTGCTCCTGCGCCCCGCTCCGTGACAGCGATGTTGGTGTAGGGTGTGCTTTGGGCTGTCGCGTTCCACACAGGCCTGACCTCCAGAAGCAGCTCTCTGGGATGAGAAGGCCACGGCTCCCCAGGAGGAGGCAGGGCTGGCTCGGGGCTCCCCGGCAGCTGGTGCCGGAGCATCCCTTCTGCCCTGCTGTCCTTGGATCTTTTGCAAGCAGGGACTCTGGGACTGAGAGTCCCTCGCTGGGTTGCACCATTCCCTGGAGAGCGGGTGGGGCTGGAGGAGGGGGCAGGGGTCTGCGCATCCGTCTCAGCCAGCCCTCGATGCCCAAGGGCCTGGACAGTTCTCTGCCAGCCGAGCTGAGCTTTACTGCTGCACTCCCCTCCCCCCAGGCTGCCGCCTCCGCCTCTCAGTCTGCAAATGTCACAGCCCCCACCCCCGACTTTGAGCTGGGCAGGGAAGAGGGAAGACAAGACAGAGAGGAGACAAGCTGTTGGGTGGCAGCCCCTAGGGGTTTAGGACATTGTTCCTCACCCTTTGTCCATTTGATAGAAACCCTCGGACGCAATGGGGCCAACATCTACGCCACCGAGGCTGGGCTTTAATAAAACACAAACAACAAACATAAAAAACACCCTGGTCTTCCCATCCTGGGCAAGAGTTCCTCAACTCTGTTGTGCTGCTAAAATCACCCAGTGGGAAAAGTGTGCAAATAGGACTAAGAATGGCAAGAGCCCCAGAGGGAGCTCAGAAATTAAAGAAGTGTGGCAAGGCAGAAAGTTTGACTTCATTCTCCGGCTGTTACTGTGATTATTATCGGTCTGTTTGCAGTGCCCGATGATCACATTCCGCACAGAGAGCTGGTGCGTGTGCATAACACATCTTACTTATTTTTGTCCTCTTGCGCTTTCCCCTCCCTCTATCTCTTTGTTCCCTTGCCATTTGCAAAAGAGTTATCATGCTACTTCCTATTATCTGTCCGTATTTGGCTCTGTATTTATATGTTGAGTTTCTTGGATAAAGAAAAACCATGCAATATTTAGGTTTGTGTCTCTGATTTATTTCACATAACATCATGATCTCAGGGTGCATCCATTTTCCCTTAAAAGACTCAAGTACATCCTTTTTTTATTGGCAGAGAAGGATGTTGTTTTTAAACTGAGTAGTAAATATATGCAATTTTAAGTTTTTAAATTGTTTCATTGTTACTTAACTTCCATGGACATTATGTATTCTTGAAGATGTGTGAATTAAACACTTTTTTAGACACCTTCATATCCCTCGCCCAATCATCTATTCAGTGGTTACCTGCTCATGCTTTTGGGAAATTAAAGAGCAGAATGTATTCTCTGACCTCAGACACTTACACTCTCCATTTCAAGGTCTGAAATCAAGCTATAATACAGGATGCCAGTGGTACAGTATCCAAGAAGGTCCCGCCCCTCCCTATATACCTGTCTCACAGGGAAATTCCCTCAGCCCCACGGCACTGCTGTGTGGTAGAACTATAAACTCCACTCTCTTCCTAGCTACAGGTTCTGCCTGGAGCACCTTTTGCTTTTTGGTGCTATAATTTTGTACCAAATTATAAGGTTCAGGGGAGAGAAAGCAGGAGCCATGAGAAAGTTAAGAGGAAAAATAAAAATTCATTTTCTCCTGGTTGTGTCTGAGTTCACCAAGCTAGAAGTCACAGGGATTCAGGCATCAAAAGGGGGCATTTGATTCAGAAGCTAAGTCTTATCACTTTCAGCTGGTAGAGTGGGAACAGAACCAACTGCAGAGTTCAAGGACACATCTCCCTCCCTTACAGGGAATGCAGGTAAGTACACTGGTGTGCAAACACATAGCCTAAAGGAAGATGAAGAAGACGTTGGTTTGGGGCCAGTGAGATAGACTCCATTGACTGAGCTATTAAACCCATGTAAATATGTGTTTGGCTTGTGTTTAATTGAAATTCTATTAATTGAACTTATAATACCTGTGTTAAATTGTAATAACATATATAGCAATAGAAGAGGATACAGACTTGCATAAAGAAAAGTACTGTTCACCTCTTCCCTTCTCAATGTAATCAAAGAGCGTGTTGCAATGTGGCTTCCATAGATTCTGTATGCTTAAAGAGACTAGTATACAAGAAATATTTAGATATTCCTTATGCTAAAAAAAAAGGAGACCTCTGCACTAGATTTCTGGGAGTGGATCCTAGCTCTACCATTTACTGCTCACGGGACTTTGAGCAAATAACAAACTATCTGGCCACTGAGATTTTGGTTGTTTTGTTTTACCTGTCTATATAATGTGTATAATGTTAACACATACCTCAAAGGTTTATATAGATTTATTATCAGGATTAAATAAATGACATGGGTCAGTTATTGCAAAGTGAAACCCTGAAAACCAGTGTATTACCACTGCAATTACTACTATCACTTCCATTATCTTTATCAATAAAAATGCATTTCTATATAGCATGAGTTGAAATTTTTAGTTACTATTGATCTAGAACATTCTAGGTAGATGCAACATGGATTTAACTCCCCCTTGAACTAGCTAGTGAGGCAGTTCTGCATTCTGGTCATGTGACACAGCACTGTGGAAAGTGTGGGCCCAGAGAAAAGAGTATGATGGGCAGCCTTTGAGGGAGATCTGTGGGGGCACAGGGGCAGGTTGGGTGCGTTGCAGTATCGGGGACTGAATGTGTAAAAGCTGAGTAAGTGTGGGATTGAGTTGGAGATCCTGGAACAGGTAGACTGAAAAATGATACTGAGAAACATTCCTCATCCATTTCCGGTTTTTTTTTTCTACTTGTAGTTTTGTGTAACAGCATATATCTACATCTATCTCTATGTACATCTATATCTATGTTTATTGTCTTAGTTACTTTTCTTGTTACTGAAACACAGTACCTGACAGCCTCAAGTTAAGATGAAAAGTTTTATTTTGGCTCAGAGCTTCTAGGGGTTTCAGTCCATAGTCGGCTGGATCCAAGGCAGGGAGGCATGGCAGAGGGACATCACAGAAGAGAAACAGTTCATGGTGTGGCAGGGTAGGCAGCAGGGGCAAAGCACAGAGCAGCAGCAGCAAGCAGCAAGCCTGCCTTTACATGTTATCCAGGCTATACCACACCCATTCTCCATACCCACTACCATGTTTAACCAGTTAACACACAAATCCACATACACCCGGGTTGCTTAAAAGAGTGCAGACATTGTAGCTGCTTCTGCTGATTATCATAGTACTCTCCGCATAGCCTTTCCACCACTGAACATTAGCTGCTTTCTTTCTTTATTTTCTTCACATTCTTCTATCCTACACTTTCTCCTAGTTCTTTTTTGACAGTCCTATGAATAACATGAGTTGTATTTTCTATTGACTGCCTGATGAGATTATTCTTTTTTCCTTAGAGATGGCCATATAACTTTGCTTTTCTTTGCATATCTTCACTTAGAAGAGTAAGATTCCCACAGATAGAACAATGTGGGTGAGAAGGGAAACTGATTTGACATGGAAGCAGGGTCTCTAGGTGTGCTGGGTAGCCTGGGAACTACAGGGAGGGAAGGAACAAAAGATCAGTGGAGGAGCTCTCACCCTGGAGTCATCACAAACCAGGAGGAAGGAGCCAGGTCTCCCCCCGTGGACACTGGTGAAGCTCTGGTGAATTTTCTTCAGGACAGTAATGTGGATAGAGAGGCTCTAGGAAGAGAGCCTGGTGACTTAGAAATCAGCTTGGTTTAGTCTAGGCATGAATTACTTAAAGACCTAAACTAGGTTAATGGTAGCGTGATTGAAAGTTGTGAACAAGGACATTGACAGTCCTTGTGACCAGCTGATATGGGAATAACAGGAAGAAAGGATGTACTGTAATTCTGGTTTATTGTCCTAGTTTTTTGTGGACACCAGGAGGGGTAAAGAAAAAACAGACTTCTTAATAAAAATTTGTTGGCTGGCTGTTCTCAATAGTTCTCTGAGGTAATTAGGTAGACAGTGCTTGTGTTTAAACTGCTGAAAGCATCAAGTTTATTCAGTTTACCTCAGAGGCACTCTTTTGAGGGAAAACCACAAGTCAAAGACTTCTTTAATTTCTGACACCAATTATAAATGATCACTGTGCTCTTTCAGTCAGGGTCTTGGCCTTGTCAGCCACCTCAGGACAGGACCTTTCCTAGCTAGCTGTGGAAAACACTGAACTGCCAAAGACTTGTTCAAGGATGCATGCAGACACCTGAAAAATAAATGTAGTAATTTTAGCAGTAATAGTATCACTAGTCTTAATGTTGGCTGCAAAAAACAAATATAAAATCTGAATTAATAAATATCCAATCCACTGTGTATGAAAACCAACATTATGTTAGATTTCTTCTTCCACTGTGCAAGAATTCCCTATTTTTCACATATTTAAGTGATTTGTCTTTCATCAAATAAATATGTACATGTGTATATAATACATATATATACATATATATCTGTAAAATAAGGGCACATAACGTGTGTTATTTCCTCTAGCTCTCAGAATCTTTTGTGATTGATACTATTGTTTCTATTTAATAAATAATGAAACTAATTCTGAGATGTGTTATCCAGGTCTTGCCCTGAGACTCAAATCTGGAAAGCCTTAAATCTCATGCCTGAACCTGTGTTTAATTTGCACATGAGGGTGAGTCTCTGGTCTGGATATGTTCCTCAGTGCTCAGTTTTGGAATCTTAATCTCCAGTGCAAATCTGCTGAGAGTGGAGACCTTTAAGTGATAGTGGGGAATCCAGAGTCCTCTTGAATGGATGAATGCCATTACCCCGGTAGTGGCTTAGCTCTGACCAGAATGAGTTCCTGATAAAAAGAACCATTCGGTCCCCTTCCTTGTTCTCTCTCAAATGTGCCCTGTGGCCCTTCTGCCCTGGACTGATATGGCACAAAGGCTTTCGCTGATTGTGGGACCCTCATTTTGTACTTCTCTGCCTCCTGAATGCTAAAGAAAAACATCTCTGCTTTATACATTTCCAGTCTCAGGAATTCCATTTCAGCAACATAAAATGCATATTTCCTGACAAGGAAAATAGAGAGGAGGTAAAGACCACAGATGAAAACTTAAGAAATGTCAAGAAGAAATGAAAAAAGGACAGAGAGTAAGTGGTTCCAGAAATCAAAGATAAAAGTGTTTGCTGAGAGCCCAGTGTGGTGGGGAGGTGCACTCCTACAATCCCAGCACTCAGGAAGCTGAGGCAGGAGGATCACTGCGAGTTCTAGGCCAGTCTGGGCTACATAGGGAGACTCTGTCTCAAAAAGGGAAAAACAAAACACCTTGCTCAGGACAGGAATATCAGCCATGTCCAGAGCTGCTGGGGAGTCAGGAGAAGAAGCATGGGTGTCTTGATTATGAAAATGGCTTTGTTTTTAGAGTCCTTTTCAGTCAAATCCAAGTAATCAGACTGTGGAGCATCCTTATGCGGAGCTCATGATGAAGCAGAGGATGATTGTGAGGTTACAGCCACAGAGTCAAGTCTTCCTTGGCTGTGTTCCAGCGGAGGCAAGAATCCGCCCCCTTCACATGATTGTCGCCATCTGCACTTGATTGTCCAGTGCTTGGATTCAAGGCACCAAGGTTTATCTTTTCTTACTCAGATTATAACTTTGAACAAAGAACCATCTTGGTGAACTCAGACTTTTCAAACTGAAATTTTAATTTTCCAAGTGGAGATTAATAAAATCAGTGTGGAGACCAAGAAGGGAGGAATGGGTATTGGAGGAATAAAACATGGCACCACTGTGTCAGTTCTTGGAGGCTGCCGTATCAAGTGATCACAAGTAGAGTGGTTTAAAGTAACAGGAATTTATTCACTCACTGTTCTGAAAGCTTAGGAGTTCAATATCCAGGGGTCAGCAAGGTTGGTTCCTTCCAGAGGTTCAGAGGTAGAATTTGTGCATGCCTTTCTAGTTTGAGCATCTGGTTTTTTGCCTAAATCTTTTGTGTTCTTTGGTTTGTAGACACATAACTCTGATCTCTGCCTCCGTCTTCTGATAACATCCTCCTCTGTGTATCTTTATCTCTCTGTGCCCAAATTTCCTTTTCTTATTGAGATCAGCCATTAGCCCTGTCCTATCCAAATCCAATATGACCTCATTTTAACCTGAATGCATCTGATAGATCCCATTTTCTAAAGTCACATTCACAGATACTGTGTTAGGACTTCAAAATATCACTTTAGTGGACACAGTTCTTGCCTTCATTTGTCCCTTCTATTTTTGTCTCCCTGTGATGGAGAAGTGCCATATTCTCTGAGTTTGATCCTACAAGTTTAAGTGGATGGGGCATAATGAATCTTTTTGACTATAGACCCGGACACTGAGAGCTTTAGTCATTTTATGTGTCAGCGTCATTCGCATTGTGAATTGCACCATCTGGTGGGAAAGGCTTGGCATATTGTGCTTGTTTCTGTTGTTTGTTTGCCTACTCCTTGCAAAGCTGAATCTTTGCTTTCTTCTCTGCAGAAACCACTAGCGCCATGGCGACCCCCTCTGCTGCCTTCGAGGCCCTTATGAATGGAGTGACGAGCTGGGATCTCCCTGAAGATGCCATCCCATGTGAGCTGCTTCTCATCGGGGAGTCCTCGTTTCCCGTAATGGTGAATGACATGGGCCAGGTCCTCATTGCCGCCTCCTCCTACGGTCGAGGCCGCCTGGTGGTCTTACCCCATGAAGACTACTTGGTGGAAACCCAGCTCTCTCCCTTTCTCGTCAATGCTGTGGGGTGGCTTTGTTCTTCCCCTGGGGCTCCCATCGGTGTCCACCCATCCCTGGCACCTTTGGTCAAAGTCTTCGAGGGTGTTGGAATAGAGGCAAAAATTGAGCCAGAAGTGAACGACTCCCTAGGGGTTTATTGTATCGATGCCTACAATGAAACCATGACTGAAAAGCTGGTCCAGTTTATGAAGCGTGGAGGAGGCTTGCTCATGGGAGGCCAGGCCTGGGATTGGGCCAACCAGGGTGACGATGAGAGGGTTCTGTTCACATTCCCTGGGAACCTGGTGACCAGTGTGGCAGGCGTGTACTTCACTGACAATAAAGGGGACACCAGTTTCTTTAAAGTCTCTAAGAAGATGCCCAAGATTCCAGTCTTGGTTAGGTGAGTACCCTATTCCAGTGCAGAGTTGGCTCCAGATTAAAAAGGAAACATGGCCCTTATCTTCATGCTGCTTCCAGGGTAATAGGAGAGAATCTGGCAGTCAGACATGGATTCTTCACAGGACAAGTGGATTTTTAAAATGCTATAAGGCCCCGGAAGGACAAGGTCCTCATTGTTCCTGCCTTCCCAGGCCAGATTATTTTGCTGTTTGATGGGAGTACGTCTTTATTGCCTATTGAATCACTCAGTATCTAGTTTAACAAAAGCACTCATGACCCCAAGAGTTAGCAAAATAACCCAGGAAGGTTCGTAGAAGAAGGAGTCCTTGAACTAAAACGTGATGAAAAGAAAACACTAAGGACTCCATAAGCAAAGTCTAGAGAGAAGTGGGAAAAGTCTAGCCAGATTCAATCAGATGAGGAAATAGAAAACAGAAGATTCATAAGTTGAGATAGCCAAATAGATAGTACTGATTATATATGCTAAATCTCTGATACAACAGTGGGGTTTTTCTCTCCAAGGGCCAAAGATTAAACAACTGCTAATGAAGAGTATAAACTGATAAGTGCACAAAGAGGATGCACTGAATGAAAATTCCTTTTTTTAAATTTTTATTTTAAAAAGGGTAAAATTAAACACAACAAAACAGAACATAAGAAAGCAATGTAAGAGACACAGGTTTCAAAGCAAGACAACCAGAGATCTTCACTATCTATCTTATTGTCTCTTGTTTTCTTCCAAATAGTTGTCCATATCTTCACAAACAGTGAATTCATACTGAACAGCATAGTATAAAACTGATCTGAAGAGGATAATGAGGGCATTTTAGGTTTTCAAGAACAGACAATAAGGAAGTCAACAATGGCTGTCATAGTGTCTCTTATTCTCTTCAAAATAGCTGTCCATACCTTCATGTATGTTGAAATTAAACAAAGCAAAACAGACTAAAATCACTCTGAACAAAGAATAATAGTATTGCTGGATTTCACATGATGATGCTCTGTAATCAGCACTGGATATCATAGTGTCTCTTTTTCTTCAAAATAATTGTTCCTTTCATCATGCATTATATAATCAGTTCTCATAAACTATTTAGAAGTTCTGTGCATGCATGAGTCTCTACGTGTTTCTGTATTAGAAGGAAAAACAAAACAAATCAAGGCAAAGAAAAACACATTCCTAGAAAAATATGAAATGAAAAAGTCATATAAAACCACAATACAAGATGATCTACAATGGTTACCATGGTGTCTCTTGTTATCTTCAATAGAACTGTTTATATCATCAGGCATAGTTTAATTGAATGTAGCAGTACATAACAATATTAATAAAAACAAAATATTTGAGACATTATAAGACTTCAAAAGCATGTAATACTCAAACCAGAGTGGGTATCCTAGTGAATCTTGTCATCTTCAGAGTAGTTGCTTATACTCTCAGACTTGATACTATCAATCATAACAGATTCGAATAAAATCATTCAAGACAAAATAGCAGTCTAACAAACCAGATTCAAATAAGATCAGTCATAATAAGACAGTGTAAGTTATACAGGGATTCAGATTAAGTTAATAGGAAATTAAGGATGGTTACTGTAATATATCATGCTATTTTGGGGATAACTGTCTGTGCCCTCAAATCTGGTATACATAGACAAACTGGAACATAATCAAACTAAACAGAGCAGTGAGACTAATGTGGCTTTTAAATCCTGATATTCTATTAACAATATCCTCTGCCTTCATTTTTTAGACAATTCCTCCCCTTTCACTTTCACAGGTTGCATTGTACATTTTGGGTCCCAATAACTCCTTTAGTTTTTAGATGTGGGGAGCAACCTGCTATTTACCTAAGTGGTTCTGAACCTTTTTACCCCTGAGCTTGATCTTAAATTCCTTTACCTGCAAAAGCCTCAAGGCTTTCCTTTGTTATAGCTGAGTAGTTCTCTACTGCACAAAAGTATCATGTCTTTCCAACCTAACTGTAGGTGCTGAACGAATTGCCCCTATTTCTCTCTGGTTCCTGTCACATAGAGCATTGTTTTCTCATATTTGACTTTTGGTTTGTAAACCCTCTTTCAGGCTAATTATATTTCCTATACAGAGCATCTCGATGGACCCTATCTCCCGATCTACTCTGCCTGTATTTCTTTTTGTTAGGGTATCAAGGCCATCTATGTTAGAGATTATAGCCAACCTTCTCTGCCTCATTTCTGCTATGCTATTGTTCTAACACTGGTTGTCTATTTTTCTCCTTCATTCCACTGTCTGCCCCATTCATTGAGGCCTCTCTGCCACTGTTCCTGAAATCCTGGTGGTTTTTTTTCTCTCTCTCTAGAATGTCCTTCAGTATTTTTTGTAGGGTTGGATTGGTGGTCATGAATTCCACCAGTTCCTCTTGGTCATGGAAGCATCTTGTTTCGCCATTAATTTCTACTGACAGTTTTGCAGGGTACATCAATCTGGGCTGGAGGTTAGCTTCTTCTGGGGCTTGGAATACTTCACTCCAAGCTCTTCTTGATTTGATGATTTGTGTCGAGAAGTCTGTCGTGATTTTTATGGGTTTTCCTTTATAGGTGATCTGTTTCTTTTCTCTGACAGCTTTTAATATTCTATTCTTGTGATGAATTTCTGGGATCTTTATTATTATATTTCTGGGTGTAGCTCTGTTTTGGTGGTAGGTGGCTCAAGTTCTGTATGCCTCATATGTCTGAATATCATTTCCTTTTTCTATGCTTGGGAAGCTTTCCTTAATTGTTTCTGTGAATAGTCCTTGTAATTCCTTTGTGTTTACCCCTGCTTCTTCACTCACATTTTTTATTCTGAAGTCATAGATCCTCTTGTCATCTTCTAGCCTTTGTATTATTACTGCCTGTTTCCTTGTTATTTTTAAGAGATCTTTCTTTTTACAATCACACATTGCAAACCTATCTTCAAGTTTTGTTAATCTATCTTTAGTTGCTTTCAAGCAATTTTGCCAGCTTTCCATGGAGTTTTTAATTTCGTGATAATCTCTTTGAATCTGTTTCATGTATTCTAGGTTTTTTTTATGTTCTTCATTGAAGGTTTCTCTCCTTTTTCTATGTTCTTCCTTTCTTCCATCTTTGTCTTCTTGAGAGGTGCTTAGCATTTCTTTTATTAATCTTCTTATATCTTGCTTTACTTGTATTAGAATTTCAGTCTTAAGTTTGTCTATAATGTCTTGAAGATATTTCTTTATGTCCGCTGATGCCATGTCCAATATTGCATGTTTGCTGCCCTCAGTCTTCTCTGTATTTACCTCTCCTGGACTGATTTTCCATGGGTTGGGGGCTAGAGGCTTTTTCTTACTTCTTTCTTTTGTCATGTTTCTGGTTTCTGTCATACAGGTATATAGTGGAGGTCCCAGCCCCTTTCCTTGTTGGTTATGGTTCTTCTAAAGCACGCTGGCTAGGAATTTCTGCCCTCTCCAGTTTGCTGTTGGTCACTGAGGTGCAAACAGGGTGGTGTAGGCTGGCCCCTCCCCCCAAGCCAGTCCACTGTGTGGGGCCTTCACCATGTTAGTGTGTGCGTGTGGATAGAACCAGTTCAGGACAACTTTGGGGACAATTTCATCCCTAGCTATAGAGTCCCAGCCAAGGGTGTGACCCAGCCCAAGCAGATACCACCCCTGCTCTGGGCAGGGAGCAACCAACTGAAGTCACTACCATTTGTCGTTCAGGCCCATCCTGCCCAATACTAATATGTCATCCAGTTGGTCACTGATTTCCCATGGGAGGGTCAGATTCCTAATTCTTTTTTTATTTATTTAAAAGAGAATAAAACAAAAGGGGGCAGTACAGAGCAGAGCAGAGGGCTAGATTCCAAGCACTCACCACGGGTTAGTGCGGGTCTCCATGCCAGCTCAGTTCTCTGTTGGTCTCGCCCACCCCCAACTTCAGCATGACTGTGGCTCTGGTGGCAAGAGCGCCCTGACTGCGGGTCCAAGCAGCCCTGGCAGGAGCGCCACAATCACAGGTCCCAATGGCTCTGGCAGGAGCACTACAACCATGAGTTTGACCAGCTCCCTTCCCTTTAGTTTCTTCCTGAGTCAAGAGGATCCATCTCCCTCCATCTGTTTTTCTCCAGGATGCTTTATTCTGGTCTGATCTGTTTCTCCGAGAGAGGCTCCCTGTTTTGCTGCTTACTGATTCGCCATCTTTAGCTCCTCCCCTGAATGAAAGTTCTTCAAAAACATCACCTAGTCTGTTTTGTTCACCCATAGTGCCATATGTGTGGCAGGTTAATAGGTGCTCAATGAATATTTGCTGGGCATAAAATTAGATGGATGAATACAGAAGATGAATATGAATAGATGAATGCAGCTGGAGTACTCCCAGGAGTAGAAAAAGTACTTGAGGCCACTCCCTGTTGTACATTAAAATTCTCATCTTCTTTGGAACAGAGAGTACTGATATTTCTGGTTGATAGGGTCAGGGTAAGGTGCGATTGGGTGAGGAAGTTGCTTGGAGGAATTTGGAGGTATGAGAATGAGCTTCGATCTCCTTGGAACAAATGTTCTGGGGAAATACATCAGAACAATTTGTCCATTCTGTCTTTTGGATGACTTTTCCCCATTTTAACCTAAATACAATGGTACCTCAGTTCACAAACTTAATTCATTCCATGATTCTGGAAAAGATGGCCACATTCATGTTCTTGATAGTGGTCGAGTGTATCACTCGATGCAGAGCTAGCAAACCAAAACAAAACTTTGCCAAATGCTTCTGTTTGGGAATCAAATTGTTCCCAAAGGAAAGCATTCATGAACCAAAGCACCACATATTGGGCTTCTGTGAAGTAGTTCCCAGTGTTAATTCATCCATTCATTTAACCAGAGTTTATGGAATATATTTTACCTTCTAGACAATTATTTGAAGGGTGCAATTTACAAAGATATGAAAACCAAAGATCCAGAAATGTATCTAATAAACGATCTGGAGAAATGTCAAAAACCAAGTAACTGCTGTAGAGGACTACCTTATTGTAGTTCAGTAGAATCTGGAAACCAGGAATCCATGACCAGGGACCACTCAGAGTGCCATTCACATGTCCTTTCAACTTTCTTTTTCCCTCTATACAATCTCTTCCAGAAAACAGAAAAGGAAAAACTTTCCTAACTTGATTTGCTATACCAGCATTTCTCTGAGACTAACATCAGAGAAAGATACTATAAGGAAAGAAAACTAAAAAAGAAAAAGAAAAAACTATAGAACAGTATTTCTCATAAACATAGATGCAAAGTTATTAATAAAACATTAGCAAACAGAATGCAGCAATATATAAAAACTAATACATCATAACAAAGTAGGGATATACCAAGTATATGCAAGTAGTTTAACATTCAAAAATCTAACTAATATGTTAACAGAAAAAATCAGAATGCCATGCAATTCAATAGGTGCATTAAAAATATTGACAGAATTCAATTTTGAAACATGACAAAATTTCAGCATAGTGGAAAAGGAATTTTCTATCTGCAAAAAATAGCTAGCTAAAAAAAAAAACGTTAGTAGCTAAATATTGAATGTTTTCCCCTAAATTTAAAACAAGGTGTGGAAGAACATCTGCTTTTATCCCTTCTGTTCAACACTGAATATGAAAAATAAAAGAAGGGGTAGTGTATACAGTGTATACACTGAACAAAAGGATGAATCATGGCATACCACTGTATGGGATTTCATCATGCTACTCAGAGTGGTATGTTCAATTTCAAACTTAAGCAATGTTTATTTCTGTAATTTTCCCTTCACTATTTATGGGCTACATCTAAGTGGTGAACTGAAACTGCAGAAAGTGAAACTACGGATAAAGGGACATGATCAGTATCTTTTCTAGCATGTTGTGCTAAAGAAACAGAAAAAAATTTAATCTTTTCAAATCTGTGTTAAAAAACAGAATATCAGGACAGCAAACAATAAAAAGTACTTTAGGCATTTAGAAGAGTTGTAAATAACAAGATTCATTTGAGCCTAGGGTCAGCATAATATTTCCTACAGTGGGATTATTTTATCTCTAGAAGTATTTGCAGAACATATAATCATATGTAAAGAGGATCTCCAAAGTACTTGACTTTACCAAGGTTGTAAGATACAAAAATCAATTACATTTTATATACTAGAACATAACAATTTGTAATTGAAATTAAAATAGTTCATCATTAAAATGGTTTCTAAAATCATGAAATGCTAGGAGTTACCTTTAACAAAATACGTCGTAGCATGTTGAAAACTTCAAAATGTCCCTGAAAAAAACTAAATAAAAACTAAAGATGTAAACAAAAATATCATATTGATGGATCAGAACACGATCTTTATTCCCTCCCTGCTTTCCTAATTTACTATTGATACAAGACAGTGTCTCATTATGTCGTCTGGTCTGGCCTCAAGCTTACTGTATATCCCAGCCTGAACTCAAACTTTGGTATTCATCATCCTTCTGCCTTGGCTTCTTGAGTGTTGAGACTACAGGAGTGTGCCACCATGCCCCCATGAAAAAATCCAATATTTCTAAAACAATGTTTTTTTCCAGAAGTTTCCTATAGACTCCATGCAGTCTCCACCGAAGTTCAAATTGATTCTAAAACTGATAAATGGATGAAAAGAACTAAAATCACAAGCCTATTCTGGAAATGAAGCATAAAGACAGAGAACCTATAAAAGCTAATTTTGAAATTTTTATAAAGCTGAAATAATCAAAGCACTATAATATTGACATAAGAGTAGACAGACCAGTGAAACTGAGATAGTTCATCTCATGTTTATGTTCAGTTGTTTTTTTGACAGTTTCCAAAATAGTAAGTGAGGAAAGGACAGTCCTTTCAACCAAAAGTTCCAATGCAACTGGATAATCCCATGATTAAAAAAAAAATGAAATGTGTCTCCTACCCCATCACAAAGCTATATAAAGCAAATACTTAGATGTAGATCTAACTACAAAGTCAAAAACTCCAAACCTGCCAAATGAAAGCACAGGAAAAAGTACCCAAACTATTAGATAGAGATTGGTTTCATAATATGCAAGAAGTGCATGATCATAAAAGGAAAAGATTGATAAGTTGAGCTTTATTTAAAAACTGTAACTTCTGTAGTTCCATGCAGAATATTAAATCAAAAGGCAAACTACAGACTAAAGCAAAATTCTTGCATGTTTAACAATGAACTTCCATCCAGAGTATGCAGAAGAGTTACATCGCAGGAAGAGAGTTTTTTCAAAAGGCAAAGAATTTTAACTTCCCAAAAGATGAGATATGAAAGGCCAAAACACCCATGAAATGATTCTCCACATTATTAGTCTTCAGACTAATGCAGATTTAAGTCACAACAAAATATCTTATCTCTTAAAATTAAAAAATGACTAAAATTAAAGACTCGTAATTTCTTATGAACTTAACATACATTTAGCATAAAACTCAGCCAACTTAAATCCGAGAGAATTTAAAATATGTCAACACAAACTGTTGGACAGCGGGACTCAAGCTGTAGGTTACCCGGATGTCCATCCACAGAAAAATGGTTAATGAAATGCAGACTATCTTCATCACTGCAAAATGCTCAACAGTAAAAGGGAAAGAAAAATTGAGAGGCTCAATGATGTGCGTGGTTCTTTAAAAATTATTCTGAGTGAAAGAAGCCAAATACAAATAGAGTACATACTTCAGGGCAACATTTATAAGAAACTTCAGAAAAAATAAGGTAACCTCTATGTTTAGAATGCACACCAGTCCCTTTCTATGCTGAAACAGGGGACTGGATTGACTCTAATGAAGCAAAGTTGGATTTTCCATGTGATGGAAATATTGTGTCTATTTGCATAAAATTGTGGTGGTTATTCAGTCATATTAATTTAGCAGAAAGTCATCAAGATACACATTTAAGATGGGTGAATTTCATCATGTGTCAATGAAGATTTTTAAATAGGTGTTTAGAATATATGATTGATATATATATATGTGGTTTTGATATGCATATATAATAATTTCTTTATACATTCATCCACATTTACATGATGCCATCCTGTGTCTTGATTACCGTGAAAAACATTACAGTGAACATACAGGTGCAGAGCTCACCCCAAGGTGCTGATTCCAACTACTCTGGGTATAGACCAACAGAGCAATGCCTGGGTTACATGATAGCTCCATTCTCAAATTTTCAAGGAACCTACAAACTATTTTCTATCTTGTCGAAAATTCTACATGTACCAATGTAGAAAATATTCTGTATGTGCCAATTTACATCCTTACCAACAATGTATAAGAATTCCCTTTTCTCTATATCCTCATGAACGTTTATCTCTTGGTGTTTTCGTGATAGGTATTTTCACAGAATGAAGTGTTATCGTGGTTTTCACTTCCATTTCTGTGATAACGAAGAATGATGTGGAGTGTCTTTTTGTAGACCTGCTGACCATTGAGTGTCTTCTCATAGATTAGCTATTCTGGTGTTTTGCCCTTTATAAATTGGAATATCATCAATTATTATTATTTTGCTATTGAGTTATATGAGTTCCTTATATATTGCAACTGTAACCCCATAGCTGGTATACAGCTTGCATATATTTTTCTCCAGATCCATAGCATGCCTTTTTGCTTTTGTTGGGTTTTACATTGCCTTGCTGTGAAGAAACATTTTAGTTTGATGCAGTCTCACTTGTTTACTTTGGGCTTTGGTTGCCTGTGCTTTTCTTATGATAGCCAAAAATCATTCTCTAGACCAACACTAAGTAGCTATTCCCCTGTATTTTCTTCTAGACATTTTATGATTTCAAGCTTACCTTTAGGTCTGTAATCCATTCTGAGTTGATTTTTTGTGTGGTGTAATGCTCTTCTCCATACGGTATAACTTGGTTGTCATTTTCTGACAATGCATAGAAATTTTCCTGATTTTTATAGCAATATTGTATCCCACTCTAAATATACATCCTAGATTTTTCAGCCAACCTCTAAATTTATATTGGTTTCAATATTTTGCCATTATAAATGACGTTGAAATGAATAACTGTCATTTTCCTCTGTCAGAATTGTATGTTTTATGTTACTTCCTACTGTCTGAATTGCTAGATCAAAAAATTTAAACAAATGAATACTTTTGTTAGAAAGTACCACAATTTTCTCTATTGGGATATGCACTATTTCTGATTCCCATCAGGAATATAAGAAATGTCAAGTGACTCCAGAGTATTCAATGGAGAATTATCAGACTTGTGAAATTTGCCAATTTAATAATCAGAAAAAAACACTCTAAAATAATTTTAATTTCCATTCTTCTTATACTGAGTAAGTTCAATTATCTTTTTGTGTGTTTTGTTGTTTGTAATTTATGAGGTACATGTTCATCTGTTAAGTTAATTTTTATTGCTGAATTTTTGCTATTTTATGACTTACTAAAATCATAAGACCTAAATCTATGATATATTGAATTTCCCTTTCGAATGTGCTTAGTATTTTTACCAAAAGTTCCCTGGTATATATAGTTGATTTTGTCAGTCATTATTAACACATCTGATTGTGAGTCAGACTATAAAAACTATACCCCTGTTTTCTTCTAACGCTCGTTTGGTTTTAATTTCTAAATTAATATCTCCTGCTCACTTGGAGTGGTTTTTTTCTTGGGTGTTTTTAAAGTATGGGTCCACTTTGTCTTTTTTTATATGACTAGCCAACTGCCCAACACCTTTATGAAAATATCTGTCTTTTCCCCAGTAATTTAAAATGTGTCTTTGTTATAATATACCTATTTACTGTGTTCTTTTCAATTTTTAGATAAACTTATTTTTTATCTGATTTGAGAATTAACTTGTTTATACAATTCACCTTTCCTTTCAACCCTGAGCTTTTATGTGTCCCACCTTCTATGCCTCCCCCTTCCTGCAAGATTTTGGAGAAATATGGTATTTTGGTAGCGGCTGTTTTTCACTGATTTTTGTTTGTTTTCTTTGTTTTAATGTCATAGCTTTATTAATTTAGTATTCTTTCTTACTAATTGCATCAAGTGTCACAGGACATTGATCAATAGGTTTTAGCATCAGTTAGAAGTTTCACCAATATGTTTGCCCTCCACAGCTCTTTATAGCAAATTTGTTCTTCTGTTGTGTTCGGTTCTGTTTTGCAGATTTTTCTAGACCTTCAGGAGTAAATCTAACCTTTCTGGGAAAAGTTTTATTTGCAGCAAATTTCAGTGTTCTCGTGTGCTGAAAAAAGTTTTATGCAGCTAAAACACTGATTTCTTTGTAGATAATTTTTCTTTACTTTCTACAGGCTTTTGTAAAATTTTTTCTTGTATATTTGGAGTTCATAAATTTACCAGCAATTGACTCAGTACTGCATTGTTTCATTTTTTCTGCTTCCCATTTGGATAGTGACTTCATTCTAAAGATTCAGATGTTTTCAGTCCAAAGAAATGTTTATCTCATATCTTCTCTTTGTTCTTTCTTTTTGGAACTCTAAGTGCTAACTGTTATATATATTCCAATCTGGTTTTCTTTTTAAAATGTTTATCTTTTTTACCTTTAGGATTGCTTCATGAATTAACACCTTACTTAACTTTCCAGTTTGCTTAGTTACTGTCTTTACCTGAGTCTCTATATATTTTCTTTCTCTATATCAAAATTAGGATTATCTTTTATGGTAGTAACACCTTTATTCTGATCAGTAAATTTTTATATAAGCCTCTCCCGTTTTTCAAAAAGAAATGCTCTATCTTCTTAATTTTCTTAGTGACAAGCCATATGTATTTCGAGTTTTCTTCTCCATGTGCCATCATGTCTTAGCATTTTGTTTTCTCTTAAATAGAGTTTGATGCTTTTCTTACATGTTGTTAATTTTCATCAAATATTGTCCATTTAAGATTTAGATTGCATTGAAATTCCTCATCAATTAGTATTGCTTCTATGATATCTTTTCTCAGGACGAATGACAATACTGGTCCATTTGTTTTCTTGATCTTCTCTTTCACATGTGTCCAATCCCAGATCCTTCTGTTCTCATAGAATTATGATCCATCTGATTCCATTCAATTTATGCTCTCCATAAACATTGCACTATCCTAATTTACTGATTACACGCTTTTCAAAATCTGTTACTATTATAGATTTGTTTCTATTTTAATAATATTTCATTTCAGAATATGGTAAAAAGAAAAGGAAAACAAAATAGATATTTTTTCAATTTACCAAGCTATTATTTTGCCCCTTCTAACGAAAGTACAGAAGTTATGACTGTTGAAGCTGATAAACAGATGTCTCTGAGAGCGCTCTTTGGTTTAGTGCTGAGCAGGGTCTCATATTTATCTAGATGGAGTTCTAGGGACTTGGGATCTGAGTCTTGGTTTAGCGGTTTTAATATGTCTCACTTCCTTGCAGTAGGCTAACACAGAAATCCTGTTACTGATCCATTAATTTAGAACACTGTAGCGCATCTTTTCACTGACTTCATTTTAAAAAAAAAAAGAACAATTGCATGAAATCTTTGACTATAACCCTTTGTGAGAATTAACAATTTCTTAAAGAAAGGAGTGAGAAAACTCAAAAAAAAAAAGAATTAGCTATTTCTATTCAATTTTGTATACATATTTGAAATTTCTTGAAACTTCATTTTTTAAAATTGTCAAATTGAAAAAAGATTAGCCAAGGTATTGCTTAAGAAAAATGGATGTCACCAATGCAGAATATTCTGCTTGGCCAGAGCAGTGTCGTACTGGTACCCTCCGGCCATGATCATCAGAAGCAAGATTATAATCATAAGGTTGATAAACCCAGAATCGGAGCAAGAAGAGCTAGTTAAGTGATTTCAATGGTGAGTGCTTCAAAGAGAGGGAGAGTCATCTCTGAAGTGCAGATGTGGAACAAGTTTTCCAAACAGTTACAGTTCTGCCACTCCCAGAGTATGACACAAATCCTATAGTATGTTCTCTATCTGTCCCTCTTTTTTTTTTTTTTTTTTTTTGGTGTTTCCACAAATCTGCCTTCTGATCATACATTTGCCGCACTTCTAACATAAACGGCAGAACAACTCTGGAATCTTAAGCTTACAGAGACCACTCCTACACCCAACACCTCATCCCACTAAGAGATCTTTCAGGTATGGGTTTCTCATAAAAAGTGACCTTGTGGTTTACTATCTAAGGTCAAGAAAGTAAACACATGGCTGAACAAAAACAAAACAAAGCAGCAAAAATCATAATGTGCTCCACTGCTGTGGGGCAGGCAATGAATCAGTAGAAATCCAGATGCAGTCAAGTCCCACTGGGTTAAGGTAGCCACATGGTCGAAGTAAGAGTTGATGGCACTCACCTCCCTTGTTTCAATAAATCTCCATGCTCAGTGAAGTCAGATTTACCCATTCTGCTCTCCTGACACATCTGACACATCTGTAGTACTTGCTGAATACTTCGTACTGTTCTGAGAGTTGTACGTAGGGCTGTTCCTCTATTCAAGCATGCACATGTCTTTTGCAGTTGTGAAGATGACCTGTCTGAGGATAGAGATGAGCTCCTGCATGGGATTTCAGAGCTGGACATCAGCAACTCAGATTGTTTTCCATCCCAGCTGCTAGTGCATGGGGCCTTAGCTTTTCCTCTGGGCTTAGACACCTACCATGGCTGTGTTATAGCTGCTGCCCGCTACGGCCGAGGCCGAGTGGTTGTGACTGGCCATAAAGTCTTATTCACCGTGGGGAAATTGGGCCCCTTTCTGCTCAATGCTGTCCGCTGGCTGGACGGAGGCCGAAGAGGCAAGATCGTGGTGCAGACCGAGCTGCGAACGCTGAGCGGCCTGCTTGCCGTGGGGGGCATAGACACCAGCATTGAGCCCCATCTGACCAGCGATGCCAGTGTTTATTGTTTTGAACCCGTGAGTGACGTGGGGGTCAAAGAGCTGCAGGAGTTTGTAGCAGAGGGCGGTGGGTTATTCGTTGGAGCTCAGGCTTGGTGGTGGGCCTTCAAGAACCCTGGCGTGTCTCCTCTGGCTCGATTCCCAGGAAACCTCCTCCTCAACCCCTTTGGCATCAGCATCACAAGCCAAAGCCTCAATCCAGGGCCCTTCCGTACCCCTAAAGCGGGGATAAGGACCTATCACTTCCGCTCCACTCTGGCCGAGTTTCAGGTTATCATGGGCCGAAAGAGAGGAAATGTAGAGAAAGGCTGGCTGGCAAAGCTGGGACCCGATGGCGCAGCTTTCCTGCAGATCCCTGCTGAAGAGGTCCCGGCCTACATGTCTGTGCATCGGCTTTTACGGAAGCTGCTGAGCCGTTACCGTCTCCCAGTGGCCACCCGAGAGAACCCTGTTATCAATGACTGCTGCAGGGGGGCTATGCTTTCCCTGGCCACGGGCCTAGCACATTCTGGAAGTGATCTCTCTCTGTTGGTCCCAGAAATCGAAGACATATACAGCACCCCCTACCTGCGCCCCTTGGAGTCTCCTATCACGGTGGAGGTCAACTGCACCAATCCAGGTAAGGCCAGCGGGTCTGTGGAGCTCTGGGGGTGCAAAGTCACAGAACAGGGATAAAGCATGCCCTTCTGTGTTGTCTGCAGGCACCCGATACTGCTGGATGAGTACTGGCCTCTACATACCTGCAAGGCAAATCATAGAAGTTTCGCTGCCTGAAACTGCTGCCTCTGCCGATCTGAAGGTAAGGCCACGCCCCATCTGTCTCACCAGGTGACAGGGCACCGGAGTTACTTACCCTCCTGGTTGATATCATATTTGTTCTCATAAACTTTACCGACAGTACAGAGTAGGGATCATTGCCTTCATTTCAGGGGTGAAGCAACTAGGTTGCAGAAAAGCTCAATGTGAATCTGATACATTTCAGAGCCCAGAACTCAAAACTAACCAGCTTACGGCTCTATAGGGCTGTGTTTTAGTCATATCCACAGACTGAGGGGAGGGAGAACTATCAAACTGAAGGGACTTCATCCCTCAGCTTATAGTCAGTAAATCTTACTTCATTACCCATCACCACATGCGTCTCCCACTGTAGCACAAGGTCTTTCTCATTCTGGCTCCTTTCCCATGACGCCAAAAAAAGATTGTTCCTCAATATCTCAAGTCTACCCTCTGCTTCGTCCCTTCCACAAACACGCATTCTGTTCTCAAAATCAAATTGTCATCCTGCTGTTTCCCACCATCAGATTACTGTAATGACAATCTGCCCCATGCTTGCGTCTATCTTGGCGCCTATTAAGCCAAATCTCAAGGTAAGCAAGCTCAGGACTTCTCCACTTCTCAGGAGCAGAGAAGGAATTAAAGAGTCTTCCTTTAACACCAGCCAGGTTACACTACCTTGCACCAGCCCTCTCTCTTCTCTGCAAAAGGCTGGGTCCTTTCTGTCCCCTCCCCAATACCAAAACTGCCATCTTGAAACAGCTAACCTTGAATTCTTTCTCTTATAAAGATGTCATAAGAACATCTGTGGAGCCTGCACTCCTTGGAGTTAGCCTCACAGGTTGCACTATCTGCTTCTCATGTTAATGGCCCCACGTGATCCAAGGTGGAGCTGTTCAGATCCCTTCCAAGAATACGCACCCATAATGCAGGCTGCATATTCATGAGGAATCCTGCAATTTCACAAGTCTGTCTCATGCTCTGAATTTCACACATCATTTCACTGGGGGTTGTGGTCTGATGACTCTTTTGAGTCACCACTCCTTGGACTCTTTTCCTGCCCATGCAAGCCCCATGGTGACTCTGGTGGGGGATTTCTCTACCCCAGATACAGATTGGCTGCCACACAGATGACCTGACCAGGGCCAGCAAGCTGTTCCGAGGACCCCTCGTGATTAACAGGTGTTGCTTGGACAAGCCCACGAAACCTATCACCTGCCTCTGGGGCGGACTGCTCTATATCATTGTGCCTCAGAACAGCAAGCTGGGTTCTGTGCCCATCACCGTGAAAGGGGCTGTGCATGCCCCTTACTACAAGCTGGGTGAGTAGACCCTGCTGGATGTAACTCGAGGGAAAGGTAGGGGCTTGGGACAGGGAGGTGACTGTGGGGTGTTTGGTGCAGGAAAAACAAGCCACAGATCAGTGCAGGGGAAAAGGGTGACTTCCTTAGATTCTGCTTTGGACCAACAATATAAAGACCAAACCATACTGCTAGGGACTTCACAGAAGGATAGAGAAAGAGACGTGGCTGTTCATGATCTAGGCTTTCTTCATCTGAGATCTAAATTGTATGTATTAACTTGAGGGATTTGGAAATGTGTGTTTCAAGCTCTCTGGCCTCTTTTCCTAGGGGAGACATCCCAGGAGGAGTGGAAGAGACAGATCCAGGAGAATCCAGGTCCCTGGGGAGAGCTGGCCACCGATAACATCATCCTGACCGTTCCAACTGCAAATCTGCGTGCTCTGGAGAACCCTGAGCCCCTACTCCGGCTCTGGGATGAAGTGATGCAGGCTGTAGCACGACTGGGTGGCGAGCCGTTCCCTTTGCGTCTGCCCCAGAGGATTGTGGCCGATGTGCAGATCTCAGTGGGTGGGTGCTCCCAGAGAGCCCTCTGTGTGTGCTCCCCCAAGTGCCCTTCTTGCCACAGCCAGGAGGGCAAAAAGGTTTTGCTTGCAAGGCATGTAGTCCGTGTACTCCTTGCTATTTAGGTGGAAAGAAAAGGATATAGATGAGAAATAGGTAACAGTTTAAGTTAGCAGGTCAAGAGATGCCATGAAAAACACCAAGACATCTTACCTGGAAAGGTGGCCTTCAAGAGCCTTCAAGGAATGCATAAAGGTAGCAGGGGGCCTTCGCTAGGCTCAGAGTCATTGTACCACTTTGAATGAAGTGTTCCTTGGCTGCCAATCAAAATTGGGAGTTGAGATGGCTGTATAGATATTAAAGAATGATGGAAATTTCTCCAGATCTTCAATTTCTTGACTTTCATAGATAATTCTTGTAAAGCAGTACCAATATGAGCAAATCTGTATCTGATAATGAGAGGTGGGAGAAACCACAGCCAAGGGGTCCTGAATCTTGAGAAAAGGCTATAACAGCACCTAATTAGCATAGGGGCAGGACTGGGCCTCTATAGCCTGTGGCCTCTCCCCTGGCAATCCTGGTTCAGGATGGAGTACAGATAGGGCACACGAAGGAAAACCAAGAGGGCTGGATTTGGGTTGTCCTTCTGAGCAGGAGAGGTGCCAGAAGCTGTCTGAGGCTATCAGGTGTTTTGGAAGAGAGGGGAGAATTCCATGAGATGGTTGAGAAGACCTGACCTCTTGCTCTTCCTTCCTACATTTTCCAGGCTGGATGCACGCCGGGTACCCCATCATGTGCCACCTGGAGTCTGTCCAAGAGCTCATCAGTGAGAAGCTCATCAGAACCAAGGGGCTGTGGGGCCCTGTGCACGAGCTGGGCCGCAACCAGCAGCGGCAGGAGTGGGAATTCCCACCGCACACCACGGAGGCCACCTGCAACCTGTGGTGTGTGTATGTGCATGAGACGGTCTTGGGCATCCCTCGCGGCCGTGCCAATATTGCCCTGTGGCCCCCAGTTCGGGAGAAGAGAGTCCGAATCTACCTGAGCAAGGGGCCTAATGTGAAAAACTGGAATGCCTGGACTGCGCTGGAAACATATTTACAGGTACTGAGCAGGAGTTGAGGTGGAGGGAAGCCCCAGGGAGCCATGTGGTTAGATGATATCCCAGTGGCCCAGGAGTTCTCGCCTTTTCACATGCAGAAAACCCTGCCGGAGTCCTGTACAACAATCCTGTGACCGTGTCTCTCAGTGCATTACTTGGTGTGACCCTAAAGTGGACTTACTGGACTCAGCAGCACCCCATAGAGATGTGTCTATAGACAGAGAGCACTGTGAAAAATCTTAAAATCAGCAGAAGCAAATACAGCACTCTACCATCACATTATGACTTTGCTGTGCCTCAGATTTTAACTTACCTGAGCAACCCAAGAATCTTAACTGCTCTAGACATGGAAGTTGTCTGCCTTTGAACTACCATGTTTTCTGCCCCCAAGTTCCTAAATGATTTCCGGGCTCACTTGGGGGTGTGGCATCGCCTCGAATTCAGGCCTAACGTGCTCCATTCTGGTTCTTCCGTGAGAATAATGTGAACAGCCAAAGGGATTCATGTTCCACCTTGCTGCCTAGATGCTTTGTCCAAAGAATAAATGTTTCTCATTCACGAAGAGAGTTAGTTTGGTTGTGGTCAATTTCCCAACTCCCTCTTATTTCTAAATTTTTGTAACCCTGGCTAGTTGGGGTTGTTTCCGGTACCCTCAGGATGGCTGCCTCTAAAATTATAATTCACTCTATAATCTTTTACATCTACCTGACTCACTTCTCCCTCTGTCCCTGACCCAAAGGCCATTTTAGTAGCTGTGTGAATGGACCCACCCTGTGGTTAATGAGGATTTCAGAATAGGAAAGGAGTTTCCAAATTGTTGGACTCTTAACTTTGCAACTCCAAAAGATAATCAGGAGCATTGCACTTTGGGTAATTTTAAGGTTTTGTGTAATACCCAACACTACTTCTACAATCTTATGAGACAAGAAAATAATTGTAGAGGTAGGAAGTATCAATAACTATTGTAGTTATTTTCAAGACCCTAACTGATTGTTTGAAAACCCCAGAGACCTTCTTAGGGCTGGATATTGAGGAGCTGGGGCATTAAACCAGCATGTAAAACTGGAAAGAAGATCACAACAGATGCAGAGCTGATGTTTGGGGCATAAATACAGAAAGGTTGCATATCGCGTTTGATGAGCCCTCGATTTCGTAGGTTCGATGTCTGAGCTGGCTTCATCTTTCTCTTTCCAGCTCCAGGAGGCCTTCGGGTGGGAGCCATTCATCCGTCTCTTCACCGAGTACAGGAACCAGACCAACTTGCCCACAGACAATGTCGACAAGATGAATCTGTGGGTCAAGATGTTCTCCCACCAAGTGCAGAAGAACTTGGCTCCGTTCTTTGAGGCCTGGGCCTGGCCCATCCAGAAGGAAGTGGCTACCAGCCTGGCCTACCTGCCTGAGTGGAAGGAAAATATTATGAAATTGTACCTTCTCACACAGATGTAAGGAGTGCCCATCGAGGTGGCAGGTAGAGAGGTTTGGGGAGGTAGGCAGAGGTGGGATTCACTCCCCCACCTCTGTCTTCTAGAGTTCTGGCCTCGCCCCTGTGTCTTAGCACCAACTTCTGTCTCTAGGAAGTGGGTTAAGAGCACAGCAAAAGTGTAGTCAGGATTTCTCAGGAACAAGGCCTTCTACTAGGCATCCTGCTTCTTCTCTCTCAGCTGTCACATTCCCGCCTGACCCTGTGTGGCCCACTCTGGGAGTCTACACTCACCTCAGGCCATCCTCACAGGGTACAGCCCATAGGGGATGCATCCCAGCTTCACGTCCCAAAGACTGTCTGGATTTACTTTTGATCATCTGATCCAAAAATCTGACCATCGAGCTCCACTGAAACACAAATTTACCATGATAGCCAGACAGCTCCCTCAGGCCTCATGTGTTATTCAGTAGTTTTCAAAGCACTGGAAAAGCAGCCTGGTGTAGTGAGAAGAACCCAGAACTAGAGCTGGCTCTTGGAAAGCCATTGCTCTCTGCACTCTTATTTTCTTGTATATGACATGGGCATCTAAAGGCTGGCCTCTCACAATTGTCACAAAAATGCCAAAAGATGACTTTAAAGAGCTTCTGAGCTGTGCAGTGGGATTGCTCTACTTCCTGCTACTGTGCAGCATAATTGAGGCCCTATTTCCAGTTTCTTCTCACAGGTTAGAGGTTAGGTGGTTAGATCACCATTTCTACGAGTAGGTGCCTGGCATTCAAATCCTGGGTCTTATACCTATTAGTTGTATGACACTGGCCAAGTTTCTTAACTTCTCTGTGATTCAGTTTCCTCATTCTATAAAATGAGATACATTTCATGAAATTATTGTGAAAATTCCATTTTATGCTGCCTCTAAAAGTGATGAGAACATTGCCTGGTAGTTGCTGAGAACTGAAAAAAATGTTAGCTACTCTAATACCTAACTAACTTGGTTTCATTTTAGAGTCAGATGTCACTTTTTGATGATATTGACAGGTACATGTAACTTTTTTAAAACTGATACATAAAAATATAAAAGTTATACATATTAATGAGAAACCATAATATTTAACTCATGTTAAACACATCTGTCTCCTCAAACATCTGTCATTTCATCATAATATTGGATTAAATCTTTTCTGCTAGCTTTAAATATACAGTACATAATTGTTACCTCCCATGTCCCATCCTATAGTTTATACACCAACTTTTAGTAGAACTCTGGTATTCTTTTATGAATATAAAGAAAAGATTCTTATGTTTATAGTGGAGTTTTAGAAGCTACTTCCAGTTTGGCTTCCTTACCTAGTTCTATCTTTCAGTCCAAATCCTTCTCTGATTAAATTAAGAGTGAAAATCTTAACAAAAATGAGGACAATTCCAAGATGGTACTAACCCTTAGCAAGCCATCTGGCTTCATGACAGCAGGTGTATTTCCACAGTGACACAGACTCAAGATGTAATCACTACCAAGTTACCACACACATACAGAAAACTTCACTTTGGAACAAGATAAAACTGTCCCAATTTTTACTTAATTACCACACATTAAAATATCCTTCTGCATTTTCATTTACATTTACTTTCATTTGCATGCCTTTTTCTTTATAATTTCAACTAAGATTGAGCCTCTAGAATTAAAGTTGTTTACATGGAGCCAATTTTCCTTTAGTTCACTTTTTTAAAAATTTATTTTAATACATCACTTTATTTACTTAACTGGTGAAGTGGGGGTAGGTGTACCAATAAGATTTTGCCTACATAATGGGTTTTTTTTTCTGAATTTCTTCATAATATCCTCTCTCTATCCTAGAATTATTTCCCTTTTTTTCATGAATATCTTTTGTCTAAGTTCTTTAAACATACATATTGAACATTCATTCATTCAACATTTAAAATAGTTTCTATCTACTGGAAGCTGTCCCCAACCTTTTGGTATTACATGTATTATGACCTTTATTTTTATTATTATTACTGCAGATTCTCATAAGGAAGCCTCAGTCAGAGTCTTTGTATTCATGGTTCACAGTAAAATTCACTCTCTTATGAAGATCTAGTGGCACTGAGATCTGACAGGAGATGGAGCCCAGGTGGGAACAGAATGAACGGGTGCCTGTACATACACATGAGACCGCTGTGCACCCCATTTCCTGACAGGCTACTGCCTGCTACCAGGATCCCCTGCGTTTTGGGGTATTGAATATATGCCAGGTATTAATGCTGGCTCTTTTATACAAATTGTTTAATCTTCACAATAATCTTATGAGATGGAAATTACAATTTCTCCCATTTTATGAAAGAGACCTGAATTTTATGGAGATTAAATGCATTATGTAAGGCTCAATTGCTAATAAGTGGTACATCTGGAGTTGAAACCTAGGCATTCTGATTGCAGAATGGGTGGTCTAATTACAGTGCTTTGAGTAACCAAATATAGATAAAGAAACAAATGAACAGAAAAACCATTATGTTTCTACTCACTAGAGCTTGGCTCCTCATCTAATTTTATCAAAATAAAAGGCCCCATGGTTTATCCCAAATACTTGTACAAAGCAAAAGTAGGCTACTGGAGTGTGTCCTGGTAGACAGTGCTAGACAAGCCATTAGAATCTGACAAGCCCTTTAGGTTGTGGGTTTAGTTTCCACCACCCTTTCCAGGATACCCTAAAAGCACTCCATCTAGATTATTGAAAGTTAGCCTGTTTTAGTAAGCATCTGACTCCCCAAAATCCCCAATACTGCATGTTCTCTGAGAAAAAATTGGATTCTCAATCTTTTAAAATAAAATTATACCCATTCTTGCCCTCTTTAGTACCTTTTTAGCAGTGAGGCCTGGGGATCTTTTAAATGTATGTAGCTATCTGTGTTACCACCTGCTTGAAAGCCTCAAGCAGGGTTCTAGTTTAAAACAATGGACTGAACATGCAAGTTTCTTTCATTTCCTCCTCAGGCCCCACTGAAGCTGCCATCAAGAAACACAGAAGAGAAGTGACAAATCCCAGCCAAGAAAACTGAAGGTATTTGGTGACCATTGGAAAAGATCTCAATATACTTCTGGGAGAGAGAAAGTGGATGAAGCATGAAAATTACTTGAAAGAGCAAAGGTATCTTTCAGACAGAATATAAGCTGATCTGAAAAACATAACCCCAAAGAAACTAAAGCACCAGAAAAGTCTATCTACTAAAGAATTGTACCAGTGGTAAAACTCATCCCCATTCTACTCTACCCCTACTCTTGTATATAGAACACAAGTAGCCTACTATTGGTACCAGTTAAAACTTCATTGTTGTTGTTCTTGTTGTTGTTCGTATAAAGAAACTGAATAAACTGTCTGAGGAGAGGTAAGAGTCGATGATCCAAATAAAATTCCTCCTTTTGTGACAATATGTGCCCCCTTCAGCCTAGCAGCTAATTCTCTACAATTAAGATCCCTACTCAAATACCCAGTGTTTCTGCTCATATGAGGGTCACTGGATATAAAGACTTATCCTTGCAATTGGAGAAAAAACCCAAACAATATCTATAAAAGTCAATAGTTAAAATTGATTCTTAAGTGTAAATTTTCTCAGACATGGAAGGGAGAAAGAAAGAGCAAGGGAAAAGTATAAGAAAAGTAACCAAGAAGAATTAAGGAAGTTTGGAAAAGTCTACAAACTCTGGAGGAAACAAAGTCAGCACGGTAAAGAGATAATTTAAAATTGTGGTAACATATTCAGAAAGATTTGAGTTGTATTTGTAAAATGGTAACAGGATATTACAGGGGAAGGGAAAATTTTGAGACTAGCAAGAGATTTTTGAAAAGAAATAAGACTTCCAAAAATTTTCTGTAGACAGTCTGGAAAACAAAGTGGAAAGACTCTCCCAGGACATAGAGCAAAAAGAAACAGAAAATAGGAAGGAATGAAAGAGACATAGACAACCAAAATGTAACCATTAGGAGTTCTTAGAAGAAAGAACATAGAAAACAGTAAAGAATAAAGAGAATCAGAAAATCAAAATAATTACAGCTTGAGATTGAAAATGCCCAATACAAGCCATATTTAGGTACAATCTTATGAAATTTAGAAATACTAATTGTAGAAGATGATTTAAAAGTGCCTAGGGGAAAAAAATTAAATTGTCATAATTAGCTGAAGTAAAAGAATGAGAAATAGATTGATGGGAGATCAATCAGTAACATTGAATGCTAGAAGCCAAGGGAGTGATGTGTTCGTGCAGCTTCTAGAAAATTTTTGTCCCCAGGATTCCGTAGAAGGCAAACTGGAAAAGAGTAATGTCAAAATAAAGACATTTTCCAGCATGCAAATTTTCAGAAAGACACCTCCTTTGTACCCTTATTGAGAAAGTAGCTTGAGGAGGTTCTCCAGAAACATAATGAAAACCAGGAAATAGGAAGAAATGGGATCCAGAAAAGAGTAGATCTCATCCCAGAAGTCTTACTGTTGAATAATAGTTACTGAGTTGCACAACTCACTCTAGAGTGATAATTATGCAGAAGGACATATAACTCTACAGTGACATTTGTCCAGCTCACCCATTTTGAGTGAGAGTACCTAGTCAAGGGCTCTCTGGGAAGAATGTATTCTATTCATGGATAATACCATTGAGAAGCTAGGAAGTTGGAACATATGGAATACATACATTCTTGAGCCAACCAAAAACAAAGACAAATTAAAATTATAACAGGAATTCAGGTCCAATTATGAAGCAAAACAAAACAGGACATAATTTTAATGATTTATGTGATATACAAAGACTCAATTTGACATGGGTGGTAAGTACATTCTCTTTCCAGTGGTACATAAATGATGACATTGTGAAGAAAATACCTAGTTTCTATTTGGCTTTCATTTTTTAAAAAGTATTTTTATAGCCAAAATCAAGTAGATGCCATGTATTGGTCTTCAGTGTTCTGATATAAGCAAACCATGAAAGGAATAATATTTTATTTAGAACTGAAGTTGAAAATAATGCTGACAAGTTAAAAAGAAAAGAGAAAGAGGTTGAGAATTAGTTGAGAGAAAAAAGGGAAGAAAGAGTAAGGCTACTTACATATTCAAAGTGGGGATGAAAAGATAAAGTCTTTAGTTAATGGGAGAAGAGCTAGATAGTGTATTAGTCAAAGCTGTAAAATAAACCAATAAAAGTATTTAAAATGATCTATCTATTAAACATTTGGAGAAGGATGGACAAAGGAAAGGTGGAAATAGTTTAAGTTAAATCCTTATCTTTTGTAATGGGAATTATTAAAGATTGTCTAAAGTTAATAAGTCAAGAAATTATTGTTTGAACATATTATTTAAAGTCAGGAAGTTAGCAGAAGATACAAAATTAGATATTGTAACAAAAGCATCTAGGGAATAGGACTAGGGTTACAAAAGAGTGGGGTGGCAAGCTGTTTTTCATTTTAAGTCTTTCTGTACTATTTAATTTTTTACCTTGTGCATGTATTACTTTGAAAACTTTTTAATAAACAGAAATAAAAATCCTTCGATGGCTTCACATTGATTATGATACAACTGACTCAAACCCTTCACATGGCTTGGAAGGTTCTCAGGTGTTTGAATTCATCTGACTTCCAAACTCAGCACGGGTCTCCATTAGTCTACAGGAGTGACCACACTAAATAAACGCCAGTTACTGAAGCACACTTTACAATCTCTTCTTTCTACAAATACTCCACACAAATAAAGCCTTCCCCTGGTCTCCAACTGTCTGGTGCTTTTCCTTTAGCAGATTTAAAGTAATTATTGAATCATGGATGTTTGAGACGGTACTGAGAAAGGCTACAAACTGAGGTTCTTTCTGAATGTCCGTGGAGTTTGTCCTTATTGTAAGAAACACTTGAAGAAGATCCGTATGAAGCTGAAAGCATTTGTACTCCCAAGTCACTTAACAAGTTGCAGTCTTCCATGGGGCCAGCTGGTGTGGGAGGATTTCCATCCATCTGTCAGTCTCTTGCTATGTTCTTTGGCCCTGAACATTCTAATCTATTTTCAGCTATTTCCATTTCCCCCTGCACCAGGGAGACACCGTCAACTAATGGAAACTGTCAAGCCACCAAGTTTTTTATGTCCTGCTATTTCTACTCTCTTAGTAGCTGTTCCTTCTCTGACCCCACTAACGTTTCCAGCTGAAGATAAAGGTGCAGTTTTTTTATTACTGAGTTAGCATCTCTCCTATGTACTGTGTATCAGGATCTGAAACAGAGGTTTGCTCCCACAAGTTAGAGTGGTTCTCAGATTGTTATTGTTACAGAAATACCCTAATTTTTTTATAAATTCCATTGCACTGTCAGTCTGTAGTCCTCTAAAAGAAACTAAAATATGCCACTGTCTAACTCCCAAGGTCAGCTGGAGCTCTTTGATGAGCACTGGCCTTAACCAGCAATCCTCCACAGGAGTATCTATCAGAAATCCTTCTTATGTGCTCTTCATAAAATCAATCCCTAAATACCTAGTGCCTTAGCTGATGTCCCCACCCAAAGTCACAGCCTCACCTAATATATGTACTTAACACACCAACTAGAGATGGGCTTAGATGCCCACTATTTTTGTTGGCGACGTGACCTGCCATATTGTGTCTTTGAAGACTGCTTTCCATCCTGTTGTCTACTTCCGGCACATCCTTTGGATACCTGTTGGCTTTCACTTCCCAAAATTTCTTTAACACACACTGTCTGGACCTGTCTTTCACTTGGGTAGACTATAAACAGAGGATGATCCTCAAATTCTAAGACATAGTTCTTCAAACTGCAAACACACACGAAACAACTCCACATCTAAATCAAAGGAATCATGGAAATGTTACTTTGCATTTGGATTCTTGTGCCTTTCAATGATAGCTAGAAGAAGCATTCATTTGACATGAGAACTTGCACATTTTAATTGTGCGAGTTCTAGTTTTGGTTTGCTGTCACAGATGCTTATTATATTAGAAATAAATACAATAAGTTAATGAGTAAATAAGTAAAAGATAAAGGTAAGTAAAGGAGAGGGAAGCAATTACACAAAGAGGTGATGTGTCAGGAACTAAAGTTTACATTAATAGCAGTACCACATGTGTACCTGAGAGCCAGTTAAAAGTTACTGCTGTTCATCTCAATTGAGTGTGAACTCAAATTATTAGTTATTATCAAATTATTAACTTGAGAAGCATGTGCAAGTAGATATTAAAAACCTCTTCCCATGAACTACCTAAATTTTGACATAAAATTCACTTTCACAGCCTGCCAAAATTAAAATATCTTAAAGTCCGAGACAGTGCCCCACAGGTAGGTGGTAGAAGAATAAAACGATCAAAGGCACAATGCACAATCTAGGAAGGGATCCAGAAGAGGTCCCATGAGATAGAAAGAAGACCCAGTCCCTTCCTGAACAACAGCAGGCTAAGTCCAGGGCCCAAGTGTATGCAGCAGGCAATGGCTGGACCCCAGGCCTGGTAGCTCTAGGGTCTATGCTTTCAACAGAAGCCAGGAACTAAGAGAGATCTTAACTTTCTTCACACTCCACCAAGATAAATAAAGATGGGGGAGGAACTCCAGTTTAAGAAAAAGTTTCTCCTTTTCTTCTAACTAACACTGCAGCCTTGAAGACAAACTGTTACAAAGCAAATAATAACCTTCAAGTAATCTTTTAACATTGATTCACAAAACCCCGGACACTATGAGTTTGTTTGTAGGTTGTAGTGGGCAGCAAGAACAGACTTAAGGACTCATCAAAAACAGAAAAACTATGAAAAGGTAAGCAGCTGACTTAAGTTGGTGGCATTAGTGTCTTTTGTCACAAAGCCTGGTGGGTCTCCAGTGATGGAAACAGGAGTGAGTGTCCCAGGGTGAAGAGAGAAGAAGACCCTCAGCTACTGCAGATAAGGTTGTCAGGACCCTGTAGCCAGAGGTGTGCAGGGACACACCTACAGCGGGACACACTCTCTGTAGCCTCTTTGCAGGAAGGAAAGCACAGGCCACAGGAAGTGTGGGCTTCTCAGTCAGTGGTGTTAAAAAGAAATTTTGAAGGCTCTGGGCTTCTTTGGATAATTGAGGGAGAATCTAAGCAGGCAAAGCTTTGCTGTGGATCTTTGGTTGAGATCTCAGTGAAACTCTTCCACGAGGAGATCTGAGTAAAGTCACACAAAGCTGTCACTGGTTTTTAAAAAGTAGCAGCTTCTCACTTTAGGTAACAAAGTAGAATTTTTTTTGTATTTTGCGGTTTGTAAGGAAACTTGTTCTTTCTCAATTTATGATGACCTCTCATTTATGCTCTCACTCGGACTTCCAAATTTTTAGCACAAAATGAAAAACCATTCATTGTCTCCCCAAATTAAATTAAAGTGTTTCTTGTTTTATCTGCCTTATTTTAAGAAACATTTCTAGAAATCCACCTTCTTACCTATGTTCTCTCCTTTTGAGGTACTGGGAATCAGGAGCCGAACCAAGGCCCTTCACACTGAAATTCAACCCTGTCCTTGTTTATTTTCTGCTTTTGAGACAGCGTCTCACAGAGTCGCTAACTTGGCTGACTGGATTCAAATACGGAATCTTTCTACCTCAGCGTCTACAAGGTACTTACGTCGCATGTGGGTATCTGTTCTAATCCAGTGATCAGATCACCTATACATCCATTCAGTACACATGTGCTGGACAGCTACTGCAACGTTAAACACTGTTATAAGGTCTGGAAATGAAAGAAACAATAAATCCCCTGCCTTGGGGTGCTTATGTTCCAGTTTGACTATGAACAAATAAACATCTACCAGGTATAAATTCTACAAAGAAAAATAAACGCAGGAAAAGGTGGGGCAGAGGAAGTTTTGGGCAGCGGGCTGTACAACGGGCATGTTTACTATTACATGTAATGAGGTTCCATAAAGCCCTTCTGATTAGGTGACATTTGAGCAGATTCTTGAAGAGATTAATAGAGCAAACGGAGCCCATAATTCAAAGCAAAGGGGTGTAATGTGATATGAGGTATGTTGAAGGGGCAGCAAGACATTTATAAGTTTTCTACACTGAGAAGCTACTTTCTCAAATGTAAGTCTAGATCACAGGTTTCTGGTTTAACTTTACCATAGGAGTCACTGATTGTTAGTTTGAATCTTAAATGTCTCTTAAAAACTCATGTTATTACAAAGGTGGTGCCCAGTAGATGGCGCTATTGGGAAAGCATGGGAGCTTGGGAGGTGAGGCCTCCTTTGTGGAAGGAAGTTAGGTCATCAAGGTGGTCCTGGAAGGGATTTTGGAACCCCAACCCCTGGAAGGGATTTTGGAACCCCAACCCCTCCTTCATATAGTGTTTATTGGCCACCATCACGTGAGCTGCTGCCACGATGTCCTGCTTCCCCATGAGCCCCAAAAACCACAGAGCCCTCTGACTACGGACAGAACCCTCTGAAATTCCAAGCTGCCATCACCCATTCCTCTTCTGATGTGATTATCTTAAGTATTTTTGTCACAACAGCAAACTGACTGACATACTGATCAAATCCCAACTTTCAGAATATCTGTCCTGCAATTTTAAAATCACATCGCATTTCACAGTAAAGTTGGCAGAATTTTCTTTCTGAAATTTCTGTATGATGGAGGAAAGAAGGTTCCTTTTAATGTTTTCTGTGTCTTCTACCAAAACTATCAATGGAAACATGATTCTACTTTTATATACTAACTTCTGGGTCTTTATCAATGGCCCAATGGGTCCAGTGACAGCTACAATTGGGAACTAAATTAGTAAGGAGAAAGCTGATTTGGAAATAATTTAAATATGCATAGCAATGAAAGTTTAGTCTTCTAAATTAAGATCCATTAAGACAAATGTGCAGAGTGCTGAGAAATTTAGATTCTTGGTTTCTTACTACATATCTGCCTTTGACACCACTAACCTGATTGATATCTATTTGGCTTCAGTTAAAACTAAAAGCACTTCCGACAGTAAGTCTCAATATATAACAGAAAATCCTGAGAAGGAATGACCTTTATGTGATAGGAACTTTGAAATAAATAAAAAATTATTTACACTTAAGACATAAAACCTGCTGATTCTCACAAACTAAGAACTTTGACTTCTCTGTAGGGCTTTTCTTGTGGGGTACTGGACATCTATGAATCCCTATACCCATACTTTGCCCCTCTAGAGTCTCAGTATCTGAAACTCTCATGGTATTGTGTGTGAAAAGATATACATCATTCTTCTATAGGTACAATGAAAGGAAATTTGTGGGTGCTGTGCATCTAGCCAGGGAATCTGATATATCAAAACCTGAGAAACCACCCCCACAGTCAGGCCAGCTTACTGTCACTGCTGCATTCTTCAATACAAAATCAAACTGTGTGTGTCTAACCTGGAAGTGGGAGAAAGGGCTTAGAAATGTAAGAAGATTCACCTCCTTATCCTCTACTGGAGAAAGAGTTTCAGCACAGCTATCTGTAGTTGTGAAATCTTCCAAGGTATCCTCTGGTACTGAAACTCTACTGGCTCCCTTACATATATTCCACATACCTGTGATACGAGCAGGAAAAATGCAAGCCTAAGTTAATTTTACAACAACACTGAAGAAGAATGTGAAAAGCTTTTGTAGCTCTGAATGAGGACTGGGAACTTAGCAAGAGAAAGAACAAACCCCAGCTTCACTGCTGTCTGTGAAGAAGCAGAGAGAAGCTTGCCCTTGGAAATTGTGCTTTAACTTGAGTAAAAATTATTATAAATGTACCAAAAAATGAAACACGCAATGGCTGAGTCTTTTGTGAATACTCTCAATAACTGTGTTCTTCATTCCCACTACAGTAGTTTTAATGAACACACTTAAGCACCCTAATGTTAGGAGTTATAATACTGCCTGTATTATTCTTGGTCTTCCAAGAAGCAGGAGGATCATTGTGAGAAGCAAGATAGGATCATTGTGAAAGAGATTTATTGAGGGCAATGCCAATGGAGGAACATGGAGAAGGAGCCAGAGCAGGCCGAGTGTAGGGTGGGTTTAATCCTGGGGACAGAGAAGCAGTAAGAAGAAAGGGCTTACACTGCAGTACAGGACTCAGGAAGGTTCTTCAAGGCCACTGGTGGGGAGACAGTCTGAGAGCCAAAATTATCCACCAGAAGACTCTCGTGTCTCTCAGCAATGGGCCTGCCTTACAATCCGCATCACACTTAAGCACTGGCTGGAAAAAACCCTGGGCATTGCGGAACACACCAGCTGAGACCGTCCGGCACTTCTGTAGCCTACAGTTGGAAATCTGAGAGCAGCATTTTCATGGCCGCCACGGTACTTATTCCTAAAACAGCTGTGGACACCTGTTCTGGATCATTCTAAATAGTGACTTAGCAAACCTCCTCAGTGACTCATGCCAGGAAATGTACATAAGTAGATTTATCCATCTCTGTCCCTAAATTAGAGTGCAGCTAATCAGTTTCAGATCCTTAAAGCCCCTTCATAGGAAGAATACAAAGCACCACCTTAAAATTAGACTCATGACTATAAATAATTGAAGAAGGAAGCCAGGGACGTTTAATGCTAGCCCACAGTTAGAACGCATGTGTGTGAAGCAATCCTCCATTTGGCCCAATGATAAATTGAAGTGCTGTAGCAATCGGCCTCTCTCTGACAAAATAAACTAATGCGTCTCTTGAGCAATAACAATTCTGATAGCTGTGTCTCTTGTGAGTGTCAGACAATCATGTATAATATTATTTACATACATTGAGTATGTGGAACACAGAAAACAACCAGGTTCAGTGGAATCATTTCCATCCGTCTCCAACAGGGTGTGTCCACTGAGAATGGACTGACGTTCAGTAAAAACTTTGTTTTCCTGGAGATAAATAAAAGGGTCTGAAGTTTTCACATTCACATGAGCAATGATTCCTAAGTCAGAATCATTCTGGTCACTATCTTTCACCCCTTCCTCTTGCAGAGACCCCTGCACTGTTCCCATGTGCCATTCCACCCTGTCCTATCCTGTTCTGTCCTATCCTGTCAGTGATCCCAGATAACGTGTATCTTGGTATTGCCACACCTGCCTCTGCACTCTGATCCTAGAAGCAGGTGCCCAAGGTCCTTTCTTTAGAGAACAGAAGTAATACACTACCGTAAACAATGAGGCCGTTGTAAGTAGCAGCTAGTTAAAATCTAAGAACTCCAGCACACAAAAGAGATGCGAAGCTTGGTTTTCTAGGTGGAGCCTTCCTGACCCACTTCTTGGAGTCTATCTCTTATCTCCGTTCTCGAAGCTCAGCTTTTTCCTGGCACAAATCTGAGAACTCCAATTACTTGACCTGACATTAGATTTCCAGCCTGCCCTCTCCTGAAATTCTGACAGGTCACGTGCAAAGTGTCTTCTTTGTGCCATTTTCCCCTAGCTCTTTCTTTCTGAGACATGAATGCATTTAGTTATTTGCCAGTCTTTCAAAGATTCAGTTATTTACTTACTGATTCAAGAGACATCCTTTGAACAGCCACTACATATTCATATATATGCATTTATTAAGAAACTAAGCCAATCATGTGTGAGCAATAAAAGGAGGCGATAAGGAGAGATGGATAAAACAGGCAGACTGCACTTTTTACAACACAGCTTGATTAACGAAGGCAATGGAAACCAACAGTTACACAGGTCAATGTAAAATTACAACTGGGTAAGAAGTAGGAAGCAGAGGTTCCCGTAGTCAAGGCAAGAGTCTGGGATAGTGTGGCAGGTGGGAAGTCACTCTGAGGAAAATGATGCCTGAGTTAAGAAAACAAAAACCAATTTTTTAAAGAGGAAATTTCACTTTGATAGGCCAGAGGGATGTGCATCCCATAAAGAAAATCAAGAAATGCACGGGGCAGAGTACTGGGAAAAGAGCAGGCACAATGCCAGGTGATGCTGGAGACTGTGCAGGGGCCAGGCACGTGGGGTACCATGCCCAGGACAGGATTCCAGGCTGATGGAAGCCATCCGGTGGTTGGTGACATGAAGGGAGCTGACATGATTGGCCGTGAACACTGGAATGACTTTGAACGAGGACTCAGATGCATGTTAAAATTCAGCAGGAATATTTCTAGAGAAGAATTGTTGTTTTTAAATAATGCTTGTACAAAGCCACCATAAAAGTAAAAATAATATATACTCTATACAAAGCGGCCGATTCGAGGCAAATCCGCTTCCCTTTCTCCTTCATTTTCACCCTCAGATTCCTTTGGGCAGAAATTAAAGCAGCAGCCGCTCTAAAGCTGTAGCTTAATTTGCTCAGTCTCGGTAGGGGTGTGCTCTGGTGATGTCACAGGCACCTGGCCTTTTCCTTCGCACCCTGCAGTCTAGTCTTCAAGAGTGCTCCCTGGGTGCACTGGCCGGTGCTGACACCAGGGGGCACTGCTCCGCCTCGGGTCAGCGGGCTCTCGGCAGAACCTGCGACAGGAGCCAACGGCTCGCAGGACGGCAGAGGGTTACACTGTCGAAGTGTGATCGTTCGACCTGAATCTGGTTTCATTGAAGACCTGAAATGTGATTTTCTCACAGTGTGACAACTTTCACAGTTGCTTACCCAGATAGGGTGAAGCCGCGAACCCGGGTGCAGAGAAACAAGAGAGAAGGTAAAGTGGACATGCGACAACTGAGGGCGGCTACGTCACACTCCCGTCACGCCAGCGCCACGCCCCTGACACGCCCCTGAGTGTAGCATGGGCCCGCCCCGAGCCCCGGCCCTCCGCGTCGCCCCACCTTACACTGGGGCGGTCCTGCTCCGCACAACCTTGACCCTTCGTAGCTCCGCCCCTGGGTAGCTCCGCCCCTGGGTAGCCCCGCCTCTGGGTAGCTCCGCCCCTGGCACGCCCTCCCCTCCTCCGGAAATTCTCACCGCAGCAACTCCAGTCCCGGGGGACCTCTGCTGGCAAAGTGTGAGTTTTTCAGTCGCTCGAGTCCTGGGGTCAGGGTGAAGGGCCGAGCACCTGGGAGATGATGAGAGACGCCCCAAGGTGCCAGCAGGGTGGCCATGGGCTTCCTGGCGATCTGATGTCTCTTGTCTGCGGTCTAAACTTTCATTTCGTGTCTTTCACCTGGTGCTACTTGCTCGGTACCTCCGAACTGTTTCTCTCTCCTCTTAGAAATCCAACCAGGATTTTGACAAAACGTGTTTGTCCGCTAGCGCGCAAGCGCATTTGTTTCAGGGTGCTGTGCTGAGTTTTCCGGGACAGATTACTCATCTGGAGCTTTTGTTAGTTTTTCCAGTCAAACTGCTCGTCTTCTCAAAAGTGGTGAGCCGGATCTTCAGCTCAGGCTTCCCGATCTCTCTTCTCTGCTCCCCCCTCCAACTCTGAGCTGCCAATCACTCACGTGCTCGCTTGTAAATTCACTTTCTGGAGCAATATTTTGACAGAAGCATAGGCGGGGAGCGGGAGTGGAGAGAGAGAGAGAGAAGGTGAATTCCTTGGGGAACGCGGGGCGTGCTCAGGGGTGCCCAGGCCACAGCAAAGTGACAGGGGCAAAGTCTCCCAAGTGGAGTGCCATACATGGAGACATTAAAACAAGTGGAAAGCAATGCAGATTTCACCTCCTGAGCAGAGGATTCTTATTAGGGTTCTTACGGAAGGCAACCGGAGCGCTCGGAAAGGCATAAGATGGGGGCGGGAGCGCCACAAATTACACCGCCCATGTGGAAGCTAGAAAAGACAGTGGAGACTATCCTCATAAGTGAAATAAATAAGAATCATATTTGTAAATATCACATTGGGTCTCTAGTGTAAAAAGTAGTAAAAACTGTAGGAGTAATAAGATCCAAAATGTGTACTCGCTATTGTAAAAAAGAGAAAGAAAGTGCTCTAAAGGATATAACTGCATATATGTTTAACTGTGTAAGATAGGTGACCATATTACTAAGTTTTTGTTGGATCGTTGAACAGAACGGCTTGCTTTCTCACTTTTTATGCTTTAATTTTGTAACTTGAACAACTATTTTTAAGATGACAATATGTAATTTATCAACTAGTAATTTCTTAGTTTTATTCTTTTTTTAAAATTATGTATTATTTCTACCCTTTTTTCTGTTTTGCTTTTAAAAAAAAAAAGTAGGCAGTGGGAGGACAGGAGCTGGCTTCTACTCAGTGGAACAAGGTGTGCCCATGGGTATCCTGCTCATCTCCAAAATCAGTCCCACAGGGGAGGTATTACTCTTTTGTAAATAGGAACACCGAGGCCTAAGTAATTTGTCCAAAAAGCACGCTCTGAAGAGAGAACTGCATTGAGTTTAGTTTTATGTGACCTGATTCTGAGCCCTCCGGAAAGCACAGAGGGCCAGCCAGAGAGAGAAGTGGGGCCCTGCTCATTTTGGCGATATGATAAATTGTCTGGCATCGCTGAAACATGTGGAAGCTGTCAGCACAAATGCAGTTTCTGGCAAGTCCTAGACATGTGTTCTGACATGTGAAACACATTCAGTTCCTGCACATCAGCTGACCAGCGTTGACCTACCAGGCGGTGCAGGATCCAGACCCTCCCACACACTCAGGTCCTGTTCCTCCTCTCCTGGGCTCCCGGTGTGTCCCTTGCTGAATGCTCATCCTCTGCAGCAGTGTCACTTTCTTACATAGAGGCCTTTCCTGTCACCCAATCTGAAGTACTCCAGCCATTCCTTGTCTTATTGCCATGTTTATTTTTGTCCCAGCAATTATTGATTACTCCATTCTGTTTATCGGTGCATCAACCCATTCATTCATGGTCTTTCCCCCTCTAAAATATTTGAGTCTTAAAAGTGTAGGCCTTGTCTGTTTTGTTCCTGGCTTTACCACCAATGCGACCACAGTGCTTAGCACATAGTAGAGAACCCATAAAATTTGGGGTATGAATGCATTTAATAGTCTGGGATTTTGTTTTGTTTTGTTTTTTAGTTTTAGTTTTAGTTTTAGTTTTAGTTTTAGTTTTAGTTTTAGTTTTAGTTTTAGTTTTAGTTTTAGTTTTGTTTTTATTTTCCCCCATGTGTTCTGATCAACTCATATCTTTGTTTTCCTCTGTAGCAGCTGATAGAACCATGGCGACAACTCCCTCTGACGCATTCCAGGCCCTCATGAATGGAGTGACAAGCTGGGATTTTCCCAAAGACCCAGTGCCCAGCGAACTCCTCCTGATCGGGGAGGCCTCCTTCCTGGTGATGGTGAATGACAAGGGCCAGGTGCTCATTGCCGCCTCCTCCTACGGCCAGGGTCGCCTGGTCGTCGTATCCCATGAGGGCTACTTGCTGCACGCTGGCTTGGCTCCATTTCTTGCCAATGCAGTGGCTTGGCTCCGTGTCTCCCCTGAGGCTCCCACTAAGGTGCACCCATCCGTGGAACCCCTAGTGAACATCTTGAAGAATGCCGGGGTGGAGGCACAGACTGTGGAAGAACCTGGGGAGCCCCGGGGAGCTTACTGCATCAGTGCCTACCGTGACACCTTGGCTGAGAAGCTCGTCCAGTTTGTGAAACGTGGCGGGGGCTTGCTCATTGGGGGCCAGGCCTGGTACTGGGCCAGTCAGCATGGCTGTGACAAGGTGCTGTCCAGTTTCCCTGGGAATCTGGTGACAAGCATGGCTGGAGTGTACTTCACTGATGTCTATGGAGACCGAGGACGGTTCAAAGTCTCTAAGAAGGTGCCCAAGATCCCACTTCACATCAGGTGAGTGACACTTTCCCATTAAGGATTCTGACATTTTAAGCAATAGGTGATTCCTTCTCTCTAGTGAGCTTCCAATTGAATACAAGTAATTTTCTATATAGTTTGGAAATACCACAAACCAAAAGCAGTGTAATTAAATGCATAATGGGGACCTGGCCTCACTACCATCCCTCCATGGTCAAACCAATAATCAGATGAACAGGAAAGTTCGTGCTGTTCATCAGTCTTTCTCCCTGTGTACTGCCTGAAACACGCTGTGCTCATCCACAGCTCTTTAAATGGATGAAAGAATATTGTTTGGGTGCTTATCATTGGTTTCATTCTAGAGGCTGGAGTCTAGCAGAGGCCAAAACAGACAAATGATGTCCTGATGCTTATACTCCAGGGGAGAATTCTGTAATTAAGGAGACAAATAGATGCATATTCTATCTAGTATTGATGAGAGCCACAGAGGAAAATAAAGCAGGATACATAAGTAGTATAAGAAGGAGGTAAGTAGAGTCTATTTTATTTAGGGACCTCAGAGAAGAAATATCAATTAGAATCAGGATACAGTTCCTTCAACAGAAGGGATTTAGCACATAGAATTGAAAGTACAGGTGATTAAAAATCTAAAAATTACACAGGGAAGACAAGACATTGGCAACAGCATAACAGAAAGGGAGGTGGTAGAGTCCAGATGCTGTGGCCATTTGTAGATGCTGAGGTCGTGCTGGGTGTGTCCACAGGGCTGGGGCCACAGATGGGAGGTCTGGCTGGTGGGAGCTGGAGTCTTGGAGAAGACATGGTAGTTATAAAAGGTACATCTTGAATAGGATGCATTCCTTGGGTCCTCCTTCCTTTCTGCTTTGTCTTCTGTCTCTGCCTTCTGTGGGCTGAACACACCAAGGTGCAGGACACAAGGAAATGTAGGAAAATGAACAAAAAGACTAGGGAATGGATTTGAGTGCAAATAAGCAAATGGATGGCATGGAATGTATTTCTGGAAAGTAACATTTAAAAAGACACTTGAAGGAAGTGAGGGATGAACCGTATGCCCATCTGTGAGAAAAAGCCAGGTAGAGCAAGGAGCAAGGACAAGCAGGAACCAGCTTGATACAGAAGCCAGCTTAATCTTCCCGGAAGATTAAAAAGGCCAGAAGAATTGGAACTGAGCAATAAGGCTGGATCAGTTGGAAGTGAGTTCAATCTAAGAACCAGTGGTCTACAGCTAAGACTGTAGATCTTATTTAGCTTGAGATAAGCAAGCAGTTAAAGATGTATAGAGAATTGATGTGAGTGACTGATGTTTTAAGAGGTAACCTCAAATTGATGGTGAATAGAATACAGTAGGCAGAGGTTGAAGCCAGAAGTCACCAGAATAAACCACAGGAGAGCTGGCGGTGACCTGGCTAAGGCGGCAGCCATATCTGGAAGCACTCCAATTCTGGATATGCATATGCAATTCCAAAACCAATTCTAGATATGCTTCCAAAATAGGACCCAGTAATGTTGGCTGAGGGATGAAAATAGAACAAGAAAGATAAAAGAGAAATTGAAATTTTTGGTGAGGGATTTAAAGACGCATCTTGCCATTCATTGAATGCAGAAAGATGATGAGAAGACAGATTATGGATCAGGAGTTTAATTTTGGATATTAATGACCCACTGTGTCTGTCTGTCTCTCTGTAACAAAAGCTGTTTATAGTAGATTAAACATATAGCTTATTTGTCTCTGGACTCCTGACATAAAGTCCAGGTAGTTAATGCAGGCCTTGGCCGCTATGATACTCCAAGTTAATTGTCTCTCAATCTCTTGCTTTCTACCCCCAACTCTTGTCATGCTGTGTTCCTTTATCCTTTGGCCATAAGGTGACCGGTAACAATCCAGGCCTTATAGTTATGCTCAGCCAGTAATAAGCTGAAATAGATACACAGGCTGGGTCTGTCTTTTTAAATTGAGAAACCTGTATACTTTCTAGAATCCCTAACCATTAGACCTGCGTTTATAATTTAGTGGCCAGACCTGATTATGTGGTTAACCTTAGCTGCTTCGGGATGTGAAGGTCTTGATATTTTTAAATGTGCACTGGTGTCTCTGAACAAATCAAGACTCTGCTATAAGAAGAAGGGGAGAATCAACACTGAGTGAACAAGAGCAGTACTGTGGACCCTCTCCCACAAGCCCTGACACACTTGGAAGTCCAAGTGGGTTGGGAAAGTGATATAGTTGTAGAGGCTTGGGGTGAATCTGATTTGCTATAACTTGGTTTTGCTTCTAATGCCAAGGCACCTACAGATTAAGTCCCATCGGCATGATCTTTCTTAATGGTCCCAAAGTGTTGCTGGATGGCATGGTGTCTGAAGATTCCAGATTCTTTCGGGCCCCCCCAAAGAATTGGTTGGGACAAGCAAGGAACAGCTGAACACAACTTTTATTTAGTGCAAAACAAGAAAAAGAAAAGGTGAAGAAATGAGAAGAAAGGAAGGATATAAAAAGAATGAAGGAATAGAGAAAAGCAAGCAAGACGTGTCCTGAAATCAGGACCAGCCATTGCAGAAACAGGAACACAAGGGAATAAGATTGCAGTGGTGCCAAGGTCAATAACCACCCCCTTTAATATCCCTCCTTATATCTTGTCCTACATGGAAGTCCCTCAAAAGTTGCTCTACCCATGCATTCTGGCAGTAGCTGACAGGTGGCATCCCTTCCAGATTAGGTTACATAGGTACATCCTCGTGCCCGCCATGGTCTGGATCTTTGTAACTGACAGGTGACATCCTGCCTTCCATTCTGCCTGCCATGTCCTAATCTTCTTACTCAAAAAAGCTCTCTTAAAACAAAAAAGACTCCTCAACAAACAAAACCTATTTTTCTTCACCTACCTGTACGTTTTTCCATCTCTGCCACTGACTGGATCTGAGGCATATTTGGCATTTTGTTTAATGTTTAATTGTGGAAGCTTCAAACGCGCAAAAGTAGAGAGGACAGTAGTACATTGTACCCTTGGACAACCATTACTCAACCCCAAAATAGTCAACTGGTCATTCTTGTTTCTCATACAGTCCCACCACTCTCCACCCAGACCACTTTGAGGCAAAAAGCAGATACCATATCATTCTATGGGTGCTTCAGTGTAAATCTCTAAAAACATGAAGTCTTGAAAACATAATCACAAAGCACCATTATCATACTGAAAAGAACAATACCTTAATGTTCTCTTCCATGATCGTCATATAACTTTAAAAAAATTTGTTGGCATTGGTATTTAAATAAAACCAAATGTTTTGATTTCTTGATAGGACTTTTATGGCTCATAAAAATATGATTTTCCTTTCCAACTTTTGATTTCCTTATATATATTTTTTTTTATTTAAAAGAGAATAAAACAAAAGGGGGCCGTACAGAGCAGATCAGAAGAGGACAACATAGGAAACACAGTACTTTACATTAAGTCAACTGGACATCAACAGTATCTAACACCATATCTCTTACTCTGCTATAGTTGAGCATAGTTTCAATTACAATAATATCAAACATAACACAATAGTATAAAGCCATGCATATAGTGAAAGAATTCCAGGACTTTCTGAACCAAATAACAGAAAATCATCAATGGGTATTATAATATCTCATTTTTGATAAAAAAGAAAAAAATTTGTTTGAACTATCACACATATACAAATTCCAATGAGACACAACGTGGTAGATAGAACCAATGGTAATAGAACAAAAAAAAAGCATGGTAGGACTTCTAAGAAGGATAATATTAAATCAGCAATAGCTGTCATAATGTTTTCTTCAAAACAGCTGTTCATATCATCATGTATGATACAGTCAAACAAAACAGGATAACACCATTCCAACTGATGATTTAAAACTTTGAAAGACTTCGAAGCTATGAGATGGGGCCTCATGCTTACCATAAAGTC